>PVIW01012506.1:0-31745 GCA_004026585.1 Noctilio leporinus
TGGGAAGCTCCTTATTTCTCCTTCTATCTTGAATGAGAGCCTTGCTGGGTAGAGTATTCTTGGTTGCATGCCTTTGTTGACCATGACTTGAAATACTTTTTGCCATTCCCTTCTGGCTTGAATTGTTTCTGTTGAATAATCATTTGATAGCCTTATTGGAGCCCCTTTGTATGTTATTTGTCTTTTCTCTCTTGATGCTCTTAGGATTCTCTCTTTGTCTTTGAAATTAGCCATTTTAATAATAATGTGCCTTGGTGTTGGTCTGTTTGGGTTGATCCTCATTGGGACCCGCTGTGCTTCCTGAACTGGAGTAATGTTAGGGAAATTTTCTATCATGACTTTTTTGAACAGGTTTTCCATTCCTTGTTTCTCTTCTCCTTCTGGTATCCCTATGATATGGATGTTGTTACGTTTCATGTTGCCCTCAGCTCTCTTAACCCCTCTTCAGTCTTGTTCAGCCTTTTTTTATTCTCTTGTACTGTCTTGGAGTATTTGTCTACATTATCCTCCGACTCGCTGATCCAGTCCTCTGCTTCCTCTAGCCTACTGTTGATTCCTTCTACTCTATTGTTCAATTCAGAAATTGTATTCTTCATTTCCTCCTGGCATTTATTGATAGTTTCTATGTCCTTTTTCATGCAGTTGTAGTTCTCAGTAAGTTCCTTGTAAGTTCCCTGGAGTTCTTTGTCATTTCCCTGGAGTTCTTTGTAGTTTCCCTGGAGTTCTTTATAGTTCTCCTGGAGTTGTTTACAGTTTGATGTGGCTGAGCTCACTGAGCTTCTCTATCATCATTCTTTTGAATTCTTTATCTGATATTCCAGGTGTCTCTGTTTCATTTTGTATTCTTTCTGGAAAAATATATGGAATGCTTCATGAATTTGCATGTCATCCTTGCGCAGGGGCCATGCTAATCTTCTCTGTATCATTCCAATTTTAGTATATGTGCTGCCGAATCGAGCACACAAATCAAATATTAAACAATATATGCAACATTTAGGGGAAACACTAACCATTTTGCACAAGTTTGCTCATTTCAGGTCTGCCTACCCATCTGATGGGCCCTTACATACATTCCAGATGGGCGAGCAAGTACCTCTGAAAACCTGGAAGACTCAAGGCCCTGTACAACAACTAGCTAAGCAATAGACTGGTCCCTGTGACATCCTACTGACATGACACTTTTTCTTGAATCTCACAGGAATCAAACCTTGGATCCACCACACACTGGTAAAATGGGCCATGCCTGAAGAGTATTCAAGCCCTGCTGCCGTGGTTGATGCTGAAAGGAAAGGCTGGACCTGCACTCTGGAAGGAGTTTTGAAATTTCTCTTTCAGAAGAAGACAGCAGGCCTCAATGAAAAATGAAAAATCTCTATTTATGTGTTTGCAAGTGTAGGGACTTTTAGCTGCTTGATGCTGAGTTAGAGTATGGTCCTTCCTAGTGTTGAAAACGAACAAACAAACAAAAAAAAACAACCAAGGATCCAAAGTAAGTTATGGCTAAATCTGAATGAGTATAGAAGGTTGTGAGAGTTTTAACTTAAAAGGAAGGAAACCTCAGCTGTCAGTTATGTGCTTGCTTTCTGATTTTGTGGGAACTATGGGGAACTTTATTATTTAATTTACACTGGGAATCCTCTTGTCTCTGTTGTGAGACCAGTTGGCACACTTGGGGTTGGTGGGGACCAGGGTGGTTAGTGAGGGAATGTCTCTACCATTGGAGCTTTAGGTCATTTGGACCTAGGAGAGGTCATCAGTGGGACTAGTTAGTGGGACTGGTTGGTGTAAGACAAGATTCTAAAGCAAGTCCTACTTCTTTCTTTTTTTCTAAAACTTTGTCTCTGTTTCTGTTCTGAAAGGAAATTGTGGTTTTGAGAATTAAAACTTCACAATAAGTTGGAAAGAAAACAGTAAAAATCATAAGGCATGGAAATGGATATTTGATATTGGAAGGTCAAATATTTTTCTTTTTGTTTATATTTTTCTCCATACCTGACACCTCTACAATTTGGCATTCTTAATGGTGTGTAATGACATAAAGCTTCTTTGCATGAAACCAACAAGACTGGTTTAAAATGGTGGGTTTTGGAAAAAAGACTTTGACTGAAATGCCATCTCTGAAGGAGGCATGGTTAGGCCCTGGTTGTCATCAGAAATTCTTGAGGAACCGATTGATTTTCAAAGCTAAGGAAAGCTCACTGAAGAAATGGTTTATTATCTTGTTTGGTCATGTGTTTCATGGGTCTTTTCAGGGAAGGAACAAAGGTTTCTTTCCTGAAAGATGGCAAGGAGGACCCTTAAGACATCATGGGAACCTCAAGGACTTGAGGTGTACAGGTACTGCAGGCAAAGCTAGGAGGCAGGTATGTGGCTTGACTCTGTTCCCTGAAGGCCTGACTAAAGCTCAATCTAAAGGTTACTTGTGGAAGTTTCAGCAGAGAAGGTGTGAAGATCCTATGTAATCAATTGCTGCTCTTCTGGTGCCCATGCAAATGATGAGGCAAAATTAAAAATTGGCAGTCTCTGATGATAATGAGGGTAATCTTAGAGAAACTGGGATTCAAGGAAAAATCACAATGCTTATTTGTGAATATTGAACTCTAGTGCAACTATCTTCAAAGTTTTGTTTTCACTTGGAAACTGAATTAATTTACCTCAGAACCTGATGACATTATCAGAGATGTTTAATTTATAGGCATAGAGGATTTGTCATATTGTCACTGCCTGATATTATTGTAGTAAAGGCCTTGCAACTAAATGTCTTTTGGCCTCAGAGTCAGGTTTGTAATTTGTTGTGTGAATTAACCTGTGTGCTATTCCTTCTGTTTTCATAGTGTGTGCCTATGACCTCATTTACTGGTGTGTTTGGTGACACAGTATAGGCCTCACTTGAGGAGCCAATCTGCATCACAGCCTCCTGAGACTCAATGGTTTGGCAGAACGAGATGGTTGAGTTTTTGAAATATAGGGTGGTCTATTGGCTGTGCTTTAAAGCTGCTTTCCTTTTTTGCCCTAATGGTTTAGACAGAAAATGTCCAGAAATATAAAAGGGAGGAATTCCAGAATATTTTCCTCAGCCTAATTTGAGTTATATGTAGTGGCCAATAGGTCTTTGGACAGCTGCTGTGACATTCCTTGCAATCTTTCCTTCAAGGAAGCCACTCCTTCTTAATCAAGGACACTAGAATTAGTCCCTACCTCTGTCATTTAGTTGTTATCGTTCTGATTATATCTTCTAACCTGCTTGTCAAATTTGTCACCTCCAGAATACAACAAGGTTGCCAACTTGTCCAGCATTGTTATCCTTTGGACATCATGCATACCACTTTTCAGGGATAATCAACTGACCTGGACTAAGCAAGATCCTTCTCCCTTGTGTAAAGGCTCCCCTTCACTGCAGACTCCCTCCTGGACCCCCATAAGGACTATGACCTTAGCCAGCAGGAAGTAGCTAAGGAAGAATGAAACCTTTGCTCATATGTCTTTGTAAGATTACAAAATTCAGGTGTTAATGAGGGGAATTGTAATTGGGGTCTAGTTGGATATCTGGGCAGAGGGAAGTACGTGAGAAGCACAAGAGTCTATACCCCACCTCCCAAAGATGGAGGAGAGGTTGGTAAGCACCAAGGACTGTGCATGAGCAGTTGTCCCAGCAATTGAGTAGTGCAGAGTGACAAAGGAAAAATTCATCCTACACACTTCAGCTGCACAGAGGATTTGGGGCCAGACTATATAAAATGAAGAGTGCAGAAACACAACCCTCTTTGTCCTCTTCTCTATACTGCCTACTGAAGGCTCAAGTTCCTGGGATGTCAAGCCCTAGAGACTGCATGGTCTGGGAAAGTTTCTGGTATCCCTCCCTGAGCACTATATAGGCCTGCCTGGCCAAGAACACAGCTGGTACTGGGCTGAGAGGGCAGAAGGAGAGGAAGCCTTGACTGGTGGGTCCTGGAAGCATGTGTACAGGCAATAAGCCCTGTACTCCTCCCCTACTCAGGAAGCCATGGCAGCAGTAGGGACTGGAGCTGTGCTGCATGGGTCCTGCCTAACAAGGCACACAGATGCATCAGAGGGCAGTGGCCAGGGAGAGGACAATTTGCTTTGAGTAAGATGCCCAGACGCACAGACTCCAAAAGACGCCTGAAGCCAGACAGTGACAGGAAACCAGCCAAGCCACCTGCATTTCTTTAAAAAAAGATACTTTTAGGTGGGAAAACAGGTTCCTGGAGCAACCTTAACCTGTGCTGGCAGAGGCTGGTAGGATGATTTTTCTTTGGTGTCTTAGTGAAAGTGGGCTTTGAGGCAGAAACCTGCCATTATTTCAAACTGCATAGCCTTTTTTTTTTTTTTTTTTTTTTAAAGATTTTATTTCATTATTTTTAGAAAGAGGGGAAGGGAGAGAGGCAGAGAGGGAGAGAGACATCAATGTATGGTTGCTTTTCACCTGCCTCCAGCCACAGGCCTGACTGGAGACCTGGTTTGCAACCTGACAAACTGCATAGCCTTTGAATGAAAGATTCATTTTCTTTTCTACTGAACTCTGTCTCCAGAGTTTTCGTTTTTTGGCAGTGAGCGATAAGACCCAACTGGTGTTTTTAAAATGTTATACATTGTTCTGTGATGAAGAGTGGCAACATGCAGGCCAGTTGACCCATGTTGATTGCCTGGAGGGTCTTGCTGGTCATGGAGGACCAATACCATGACTGAAACTGTTCTTTCTCTGCCTTTTCTAATTGTTCCATTCAGTGCTTAACTGTTTTTGTGTTTCCTTCACTGAATCTAATACCAAGATGCAGTGGGCAAAAGTACTCATATTTTTCTATGGGTGAAAGATAGCATTTGCCCACAAAAATAGTACAGGCAGTTGTGCGAGTACAGCAAAAATTTTGACCTTGGCTTGCAAAAAACTAAAGTGTGACAAATGCTTGATTGATTTAATATTCTATATTTCCTTTGGAAAAAACTAATTTTTATGGTCAAGTGCACCCTAATGGCTCTATTTCACTAGTCCTTGTTGGGATTTGGTGGAGTTGTTGGTCTGCAAGGATCAGATAGTTAGAAAGCAACTCAGATATGTTATAAAGAAAGGAGACAACTCTATTTACTTGTTATTAAAAACAAAAGCTAAGTACCATGCATGCATATACATACATGCACAGATTAATGCAATCAGCTCACTCCATTGTACCATTCCATGTGCTGCCAAAGAAAAGTGGATAAGATACCTCACTCCTTTCTTTATTTATTGTTTTTATTGTGGTGAAATATACATAACTCAAGATTTACCATATTAACCATCTTTAAGTATATAATTCAGTGGCATTAACTAATTTTCAATGTTGAGCATCCATTTCCAGACTTTTCATCATCCCAAACAGCAGCTCTGTTCCCAGTAAGCAATAAATTCCTATTGCCACCTCCTTCCAGTCCCAGTACACTCTATTCTACTTTCAGTGTCTGTAAATTTGCTTATTCTATGTGCCTTATAAGAGTGGAGTCAATATTATGTCTTTTTATGTTTGGCTTATTTCACTTAGTGTGTTTCCAAGGTTCATCTATGTTTATCATGTATCAGAATTTCATTCCTTTTTTGACCAAATATTTTTTGTATGAATATACCATGTTTTGTTTATCTATTTTTCTCTTGATGAACATTTGCTATTATGAATAATGCTGCTATTTACATCTCCCCTTCTATTTAACACTCCACTGAGACATAGTCTTCCCTTTTTCTTTCAAAGACTGCCCTTGAGGATAATATTATTTAACTTTTGCTGCTATAACAAATTACCACAAACTTAGCAACTTAAAACAACACATATTCATTAGTTTATGTCTAGAGTCCAAAATCAATCTCACTAGGCTTAAATCAAGGTGTTGGCAGGTCTAGTTCTTTTTGGAAACTCTCAAAAAGAGTCTGTTTCCTTGCACTGTTCCTTTTCTAGAGGATGTCTGCATTTCTTGGTCAGTTGTCCCTTCCTCCATCTTCTAAGTGTACCATTCTTGTCTGTGATACCCTGGCTCCCTCTTACAAGGACCCATATAATTACATTGGGTTCACAGGATAATACAAAATAATCTCATTATCTCAAGGTCCTTAGCTTAATCGGATCTGCCAAATTTCTTTTACCATGCAAGGCAACGTACTCATTGGTTCTAGAAATTAGAACATGGATATCTTTGGTGAGTCATTATTGAGCCTATCACAATTATTTTGACCACTGGCAGGAGGAATACAGAAGAAATGGGCTCAGACATATTTTTCTATTACTTCCTCAGTGTGAAATGGTGGTGTACCATTTCAGCCTAGGGATTCCCAGGAGTATGAAGCAGAGAACAGTCACACCTGAGCAAAAACAGCTGGAAAACTACCTGAAGGGTCATTTGTCTAGGTCACTGAAGGGATAGGAAACAAAGAGAATAGATGAAATATTTTTTTGGTGCATACTGCTTTTTATTAGTCCATACAACTGGTCACAGAGCAAGTGTACTGTAACAAAATTGGAGATTCCAACAAATAATATCTGACTGCTGAGCTTTTCTATGGCTTGATTATGACTGAGTTCATATGATTTTAACTGGTATCTAGGTTAGTTAGTTGGAAGGAGAATGTATTCTTCCTCTACTTCAACATATACTGTCTCTATAGGTCCCACTCAGTAGAGCTAGAGCTCCCAAGTGTGACTCAGCAGAGGTGCTGCCAGAGATCAGCAGTGCCTATACCTGGTTGAAACTTGAAACTGACCAATATATCCATAATCTCTTATGCTTGATTCCAAAATGCAGCATTCTGAAAACAAATGTTTTTGCAAACATATAACTGGATCTGAGCTAACATAAGGTGATTAGTAGGTTTCATTTATCTTTCTTGTTGTGGCTATTTCTTACATTTTGCTGAGTAAATATTAGCATGTTTTGTTATAATGTGCTGCGTAACACCTCAGATTCTGAGGTTTTTGTTATTGATACGTGGGATATGAATCTTTCTACTTTTCTAAAATCAAAACAATTCTGAATTCAAAAAGATATTTGACCCAAAATGTTTGTATAAAGGATTGTGGACTTGTACTCCTCATTAATATCTTATAGTCAATTCTGAGACACAAAGATGACCACTGTCATTATAGCCTTTCAGCTGCAAATACTAGAAACCAAACCCAAGTTACCTTAAATATAACAACAGCAACAATGCAATTTGATTGGCTTGTATAACTTGAAGGTGGGCCCCAGGGGACCAAATGACATTTTTTTTGGTTGCTCCTTCTTAGGGCTGTTAGCTTAATTTTCAATGATATTTTTGTGCCACTGGGCATAAAACCCTAAGATCATATCCTTATGGCTTAAGGACACTGTGGCACAGGGAAACAACATGATATTTACAGTATTACCAGGACTTGAAGAAACTTAGAAAGCTTACAACCTAATGGAAAAGTGAGAGGGGAGAAGTGATGTGGGGCAGCAAAAGATCCAAATGTTACCACTCTTCTATTTTAACATGTACTTTTTCTAGAGGTGTACTTGAAATATGAGATTACCAAAACTGTAGTGTTTTAAAAATAATTATTCAAAAATAGGTTATTTGTATCTTTCTCTCAACTCATAATGAATAATTTTATTAGAAAACTTCCTTGCTTCCTTAAAGTAGGTTCCTAGCAAGTATATTTCTATTACGTACTCTTAGATATTTAGGATAAAATGATCCCATTAGATTCTTTCAGATAGATTTTGGAATGGGACTAAGAGGCATTTGAGCATCTATGCTAGCCAGCTGAAAAGAGGTGTAGTCTCACGATTTGTAGAGAGGCCATCTTTCTTCACTATGTAAGAGAACTTGAGAAAGTTGATGTGCAGAAAGAAAAGATTCAAGTGGAACGAAAAGGTCAAAACAAGAAACAAAGAGAATGCTGCCTGGATTCTTGATGGGTATTCAATTCCTCATTCTAGTTCCATCAAGAAGCTAAGTCTCTTCTCCCCTGGAAATTCATGAAGATATCTTGCATTCTTAAAACAATCCTACTTACTGCTTAAGCTAGTGAAGTAAGCTTGAGTGGGTTCCTGTTACTATAAATCAAGGGATCTTAATTGCTAATTTATTTCAATTTCTTATATCTGAAGTATTCTGGAAATAAAAAATGATAAGAGTCTTATGTATATCCAAATATAAGTCAATTTTTAATCTCAAGTATCCACTCCACTTGTATAACATGAGGACATTTGGTTTAACTAATATTTAATTCAATATAAAGTAAATGGAAGTTCACTAAAATACATGATATATAAGATTACTTCTTATTCCGGGGAATAATTTTAGGAAGAAGGATCCTACTTTTTAGCCATCTATATACTAACTATAGGTGATTCGATGCTGAATAACTAAAATGTGATTTGAACATTGTTGAGGTGATCACATTAGTCCTTTTAAGCTGATCACATAATGATTTATCTGAGAAATGAAACATATGGAAAGCAAAAACACATTTTGTTACTCAGTAAATGTATACAGAGGCTCTGGCCCAGGCTGCATGTCATCTTCCTGATCAAACCTTGAGGCTGGTAGAAAAACTCAATACAATAATCACAGAGGAAAGCTGTCCTTAAGGTAATAAAATCCCCAAAGGTAAATTTATTTGCAATCTAGCCATATAGCTACAGAGAAAGGAGAACAAGTGTAAAATGAAACCAAGAGCTTACAGAGAGCTTTTTATTTGTGTGACATGATTTTGTGATAAATTACTTTAATGCTTTCAAAACTCTGGTAAATGAATTGGTATGATAATAGATTTTGTTTTGTGGCTTATTTACTCCCCAGAGTTAAATTATGGAGTGGGAAGTACATTGACTCTTTTAGAACACTAGAAAATCATTTAGGGCACTGGCCTGGAGAAAGCACTGAGAATAATGACTTCAAGGAGAATTTCTCAAGCCTCTTTGTAAACCTTTTTTTCATGTCCCTTTGCTTGATATATATTTTCCATCTCTTCACTCTCAAACTGTGTTGATCTTTTGTTCTGAGATGGGTCTCTTGAAGACAGCATATATGTGGGTCATGTCTTCTTATCCATTTGGCTACCCTATGTCTTTTGATTGGCACATTTAATCTATTTACATTTAAGGTTATTATTGATTGATACTTATTTATTGCCATTTTCCCATTTTGTACCTGTGTTCCTCTCGGTCTCGCTCTGTTTCTTCATTTTTAAAAAGCAGACCCTTTAGCCTTTCTTGCAATGCCTGTTTGGTAGAGATGTATTCTTTTAGTCTTCTTTTGTCTGAGAAAATCCTTATTTCTCTTTCCATTTTGAATGAGAGCCTTGCTGGGTAGAGTATTCTTGGCTGCAGGCCTTTGTTTCCCATTACTTGAAATTCTTTTTGCCATTCCCTTCTGGGTTGAATTGTTGCTATTGAATAATCATTTGATAGCCTTATTGGAGCCCCCTTATATGTTATTTGTCATTTCTCTCGATGCTTTTAGGATTCTCTCTTTGTCTTTGAAATTTGCCATTTTAATTATAATGTGCCTTGGAGTTGGTCTGTTTGGGTTGATCTTCATTGGGACCCTCTGTGCTTCCTGAACTTGAATAACATTTTAATTCATCATGTTAGGGAAATTTTCTATCATTACTTTTTTGAACAGGTTTTCCATTCCTTGTTTCTTTTCTCCTTCTGGTATCCCTATGATACAGATGTTATTACATTTCATGTTGTCCCGCAGCTCTCTTAAAACCTCTTCATTCTTGTTTAGCTTTTTTCACTCTCTTGTACTGTCTTGGAGTATTTGTCTACGTTGTCCTCCAACTCCCTGATCTGGTCCTCTGCTTCTTCTAGCCTACTGTTGATTCCTTCTACTGTATTCTTCAATTCGGAAATTGTATTCTTCATTTCCTCCTGGCTCTAACTGATAGTTTCTAAGTCCTTTTTGATGCTGGTG
Organism: Noctilio leporinus; assembly: GCA_004026585.1. Taxonomy (NCBI): domain Eukaryota; kingdom Metazoa; phylum Chordata; class Mammalia; order Chiroptera; family Noctilionidae; genus Noctilio; species Noctilio leporinus. Next base: position 9,929 of record PVIW01012506.1, read on the forward strand.
TAGCTCTCAGTAAGTTCTTTGTAACTTCCCTGGAGTTGTTTATAGTTTTCTTTGAGCTGGCTGAGCTCATTGAGCTTCCCTATCATCATTCTTTTGAATCCATATCTGATATATTGTGTGCCTCTGTTTCATTTGGTGATCTTTCTGGGGATTCTTCCTTTCCTTTTGGTGATGGACTGCTTCTATTTTACCCCATTTTGGGTGTCTGTTGTTGCTTGTTTTGTTTTGTTTTGTTTCCTTTGGATTAATCTGCTTTGCTTCCTTGCCTTTGTTGAGCACCCTTCTGTGCTCAACAAAAGGAGCTTTGTGGAATTCAGTGTTGCAGTCTCCTAGATTTTCTCCACTTGTTGTTCTTGGGGTGGGCTTTATGTCATTAACTTGGGTTGTCTGGTTGTATTCTGGATTGGTTGTGTATGTTGCTCCTTTCCTTCCAGTTGGCTGATTGCCTTCTATCCTTTCTCATACAGTTTTTGTGCTGCTCCTAAAACAGTTAGGGATTAATGGTTCATGTAGCTCTTGGTGTAACTCAGGTGCTTGAGATTAGCAGCGATCCATTTCCTGAGTATGCCTTTTTCTTGGTCAGGTCTCTGCAGTCTACAGTCTAGCTGTGTGGTCTTGGAGTGGTAGGGCCTATGGCTATCACAGTCAGGGCTGATTCTGAGTGTTAGCCCCAGGTAGGCTGGGCCTCCAGTAGCCTAGCTGGGTTTCAGTGCTGCCAGTGTTCTGGGGCCCTCTCTTCTCTGCTTCCTTGTGAAGTCCAGCAGGGTGCTTCTGTGATGTCTATGGCTGCTCCTCCCCCTCCAGCTCTTGGAGGAGGTTCCTGCCTGTGATGGGCACCTGGCTACCCTGCAGGGTAGCCTGCAACCTCACTGGCTCCTGTGATGACTGGCCCTGCTTCCGCAGCTCCCGGAGGAGGCAGCCCCCATCCGCCAACAGTGCCCGTCTCCCTGGGGCAAGGGCTAACCCTCCAGGCAATCCAGCTCTCTGAGGAGTCCTTCACAGCTGCCTCTGTGATGTGTGCCTGGCTCCCCAAAGTGTCCGCAACACAGCCTTTGTTGTCTGCAATGGGCATATCAGTTGCCCCAACTGCAAGTTCCTGGCTCAAAGTTTGGAGTTTCCGTAGGATTCTGGGGACCCAGTGTGGGTGCATGGGGCTGGGCCCACCCCCTTGCAGGGGCTTCAAGCTGCTCTTTCCCCAGTGGCGCAGCAGCACTGTTTTTGGCCCTCTTGCTGCTCCAGCTGGTGCATTTTACCACTCCCCCTCTCCTGCTCCCGAAGGTCTCTTCTCCTCTGCCCCTGGCCCAGTGAGAAACTTCCTCTCTCTGTCACTGGAGCAAGCCTCTCACACAGTCCCTCCGCCGAAGGAGTTCAATTCCTTGTTCCCTCTGACATTTGCCCTCACTGCCCACACTTCACTGCTCAAATTTCTAGTCTCCAGGGAGCCTGGAACTGGCTTCAGTTAAAGACGCCCCTCTGGGTAGAGCCACCACTGCCCAGAGCTGACCTTGGCCCTCTGGCCAGTTTGGAACTGTCTCACCTGCTCTCTTGTAGGTCTCTGCTGCCTCTGAGCTGTGCTCCCCTGAGTCCAGATGCTTACCCCTCCAATTCTTAGGGAGCTGCAGATATCTTGTGCTCCCTAGCCTATCCTCCAGCTGCCTGATACTCAAGAATGCCATCGGCACTGCTCTCTACTCTGTTGCCATCTTTTTTCTCTAATTATTATTTTTGCATATTTTTGTATATTATTGGTTTGCTGTTACAGTTGTCCCAATTTCTTTTTCCTGTGCTCCCTTTTACCCAGTTAGCCCCCTACCCTCCAGCAATCCCACCCCTTTTAGTTCATGTCCATGAGTCATGCAAATAAGTTCTTTGGTTTCATCCTTTCCTGTGCTATTCTTAACATCCACTTGTCTATTTTGAGTCTACGAATTAAGCTTCTTAATCCCTGCACCATTTTCCCCTTTCTCTCCTGTCACCCTCCCAGATGATAACCCACTAAATGATCCCATATCTATGATTCTGTTCCTCTTCTGTATGTTTGCTTAGTTTTTGTTTGTTTGTGATTTTTTCAGATTCAGTTGCTGATAGTTGAGGTTGTTGTAATTTTAATGTTTATAGTTTTGATCTTCTTCTTAAGTAAGTCCCTTTAATTTTTCATATAATAAAGCTTGGTGATGATGAACTCCTTTAGCTTTACCTTGTCTTGGAAGCACTTTGTCTACTCTTACATTCTAAATTATAGCTTTGCTGGATAATTATCCTTGCTTGTAGGTTCTTGCTTTTCATTACTCTGAATATTACTTGCCACTCCCTTCTTACCTGTAAAGTCTCTTTTGATAAATTAGTGGACAATCTTATAGGAACCCCTTTGTAGGCAACTCTCTTCTTTTTTCTTGCTGGTTATATGATTTCCTATTTATCTTTAAACTTTGGCATTTTAATTATGTTGTGTTTTGGTGTGGTTCTCTTTAGGTTTACCTGTTTGAAACTGTCTCTGATTTTGCAACTTGTATGTCTATTTCCTACATCAAATTAAAGAAGTTTTCCTTCATTATTTTTACATGAAAGTTTTCAGTTTTATGCTCTTCCTCTTCTCATTCTGGCATCCCTATGATTGGAATGTTGACATGTTTATTGTGATTTTTAATTTTTATTTATTTATTTATAATTTTAAATTTAAATTTATTATTGTTGTATTACATCCATCTCTTTTTTCCTCCCCTCTGTTCCCCTCACCATGCACCCAATCCCACTTGTCTATGTCTATGGTTCTTCCATGCTAGTTCCTTGACTAAACTGCTCCCCTTCTTTGCCTTCTCCTTCCCCCTCTCCCTTCCTCATCCCCTCTACCCACTGAAAGTCTATTCATTATACTCATGTATCTGGTTCTGGTTTTCTTGGGAGTTTTTTTTTATGTTCATTATTGTCCTGTAATGGGTGAGATAATAAAGTGTTTGTCCTTCACTGACTGGCTTATTTCACTAAGCATAATACTCTCCAGTTCCATCCATGTTGTTGCAAAGGGTAGGAATTCCTTCTTTCCTTCTGCTGTGTAGTATTCCATTGTGTAAATGTACCAAAGTTTTTTGATATGATGGTCACTTTGGCTGTTTCCAGCACTTGACTATTATGAATAGGGCTTCTATGAACATAGAGGTACATAGGTTCTTATGAATTCGTGTTTCAGGCCTCTTGGGTATAATCCTAGTAGTGGAATTGTTGGAACAAAAGGAAGTTCCATTTTTATATTTTTAAGGAAACTCCATACTGTTTTCCATAGTGGCTGCACCAGACTACATTAACATTAACAATAAACCAGGGTTCCCTTTTCCCCACATCCTCGCCATCACTTGTTGTTGTTGATTTGTTGATGATTGCCATTCTGATAGGTGTGAGGTGGTATCATACTGTGGTTTTGATTTGCATCTCTCTGATGGCTAGTGATGTTGAGCATTCTTTCATATGCCTTTGGCTCCTTTGTATGTCTTCCTCAGAGAGTTGTCTGTTCAGGCCCTTTGCCCATTTTTAAATTGGGCTGTCTGTTTCCCTAGTGTTCACATAGATTTTTTTATATTTTATGAATATCAAACTCTTGTCTGACAGCCCAATTAAAAAATGGGCAAAGGACCTGAACAGACAACTCACTGAGGAAGATATACAAAGGGCCCAGAGGCATATGAAAGAATGCTCAACATCACTAGTCATCAGAGAGATGCAAATTAAAACCACAATAAGATACAACCTCACACCTGTCAGAATGGCAATCATCAGCAAATCAACAAACAACAAATGTTGGCGAGGATGTGGGGCAAAGGGAACCCTCATGCACTGTTGGTGGGAATGTAGGCTGGTGCAGCCACTGTGGAAAACAGTATGGTGTTTCCTTAAAAAACTAAAAATGGAACTGCCTTTTGATTCAGCAATTCCACTACTTGGACTATACCCAATGAATCCTGAAACACCAATTCATAAGAACCTATGTACACCTATGTTTGTAGCAGCACTATTTACAATAGCCAAGTGCTGGAAACAGCCTAAGTGCCCATCAGTGGATGATTGGATCCAAAAACTTTGGTACATTTACACAATGGAATGTTATACAGCAGAAAGAAAGAAGGAACTTGTACCCTTTGCAACAACATGGATGGAACTGGAGAGTATTATGCTTAGTGAAATAAGCCAGTCAGTGAAGGACAAAAACCATATGATCTCACCCATTATAGGACGATAATGAACAAAACTAACAACAAACAAAACAAAATCAAATATATGAATACAGTGAATAGGCCTTCAGTGGTTAGGCGGAAGGGGGCTGGGGGAGTGGGGAGGAAGAGGCAAGGAAAGGGAGCAGTTCAGACAAGAACCTAGTATAAAGGAACCATGGACATGGACAACAGGTAAGATTGACTGTGGGGGGAATGGGTGGGTGGGGAGGGGGACAGAGGGGAGCAAAAAGGGGATGGATGTAATATAACAACAATAAAATTAAAAAAAAAAAAAGAAAAAGAAAAAAAAACTTTTGTTTGAGGTATCATTGGCAAATAAGTTTTCCCAAACAGTTGGTTCCTTTTGAATTTTGCTGGTGTTTTCATTAGCTGAACAGAAACTTTTCAATTTGATATAATCCCATTTGTGTATTTATTCTTTTATTCCCTCACCCTTGGAGAAGCATCAGTAAACATATTTCTGTATGGCATATCTAAAAGTTTACTGACTCTGTTTTGCTCCAGGACCTTTATGGTGGCACTGCTTATGTTTAAGTCCTTTATCCATCCTGAGTTTATTCTAGTGTATGGTATAAGTTGGTGGTCTAGTTATTTTTTTCTAAGTTATTGTCCAATTCTTCCAACACCACTTGTTGAAGACACTGTTTTTAACCCATTTTATGTTCCTTCCCCCTTTGTTGAATTAATTGACCACAGAGTCCTGGGTTTATTTCTGGGATCTCTATTCTGTTCCATTAATTTATATATATCTATTCTTATACCAGTACCAGATAGTCTTGATGGCAGTAGTCTTGTAGTATAGTTTGATGTCTGATATTGTGATTTCTCCTACCTAGTTCTTCTTTCTCAAGATTGATGTGGCTATGCATGGGTGTTTTGGGCTCCATATAAATTTTTGAAGTATTTTTTTTTATTTCTGTGAAGTCTGTCATTGGTATTTTAATTGGGATTGCATTGAATCTATAGATTGCTTTGGGTAGTATGGACATTTAAATGATGTTAATTCTCCCATCCATGAACATGGTAGATGCTTCCATTTTGTTTGTATCTTCCTTAATTTCTTTCTTCAATGTTCTGTAGTTTTCTGAGTACAGGTCTTTTACTTCCTTGGTTAAGTTTATTTCTAAGTACTTTATTTTTCTTGTTGCTATGGTAAATGGGATTTGTTTTCTAGCTTCTATATCTGATGTTTCATTATTGGTGTACAAAAATGCTTTTGATTTCTGAATATTGACTTTATATACAGCTATTTTGCTAAATTTGCTATTAGGTGGAGTAGGTTTTTGGTGGAGTCTATCAGGTTTTGTATGTACACTATTGACATGTGTACATACACATGTAAACTAATGACATTTTTTCATACTCCTTTCCAATTTGGATACTTTTGATTCCTTTTTCTTCTCTGATAGGTATGGCTGGAACTTCCAAAACAATGTTGAACAGAAGTGGAGAATGTGGACAGCCTTGTGCTGTTCCTGATCTTAGAGGAGAGGCTTTTAGTTTCTGCCCATTGAGTATGATGTTGTTCAGGCTTCTCATATATGGCCTTTATTATGTTGAGGTATGCTCCCTCTATTCTATTTTGCTGAGTGTTTTTATCATAAATGGTTGCTGTACTTTCTCAAATGCTTTTACAGCATCTACTGATATGATCATATGGTTTTTGTCTTTCATTTTGTTGATGTGGTGTATTACATTTATCGATCTGTGAAATGTTGTAACATACTTGCATCCCTGGAATGAAACCCACTTGATCATGGTGTATGATTTTTTTTTAAATTTTATTTCATTATTTCTAGAAAGAGGGGAAGGGACAAAGGCAGAGAGGGAGAGAGACATCAATGTATGGTTGTCTTTTACCTGACTCCAGCCACAGATCTGATTGGAGACCTGGTTTGCAACCTTGTTATGTGCCCCAGCTGGGGAATCGAACCTGCAACCTTTGGGTTCACAGGCCAGTGCCTTACCCACTGTGCTACCAGCCAGGGCTGATTTTTTTAATGTATTGCTGGATCTGGTTGGCCAATATTTCATTGAGAATCTTAGCATCTATGTTCATCAGAGATGTAGGCCTGTACTTTTTATTCTTTGTTGTGTCTTGACCTGGTTTTGGGATTAGAAAAATATTGGCCTCAGAGATTGAGTTTGGGGTCTTCCTTCTTGTTGGATTTTTTGGGAATAGGTTGAGAAGGATAGGAGTTAGTTCTTCTCTAAATTTTGGTAGAATTCACCTGTGTAGCCATTGAGTCCAGGGCTCCTTTGCTTTGGGAGATTGTTGATTACTTTTTCAATTTCACTGGTAGTTATTGGTCTATTCAGGATTTCTGCTTTTTCTGGATTCAGTTTTGATAGACTGTATATTTCCAGAAAATTTTCCATTTCACCCAGGTTGTCATATTTCTTATCATATAGTCGTTTGTAGTATTTTCTCACAGTCCTTTGTATTTATGAGATATCAGTTGTGATTTCTCCTCTGTCATTTCTGATTTTCTTTACTTGGGTCGTCTCTCTATTTTTCTTGATGTGTCTGGTTAAAAGCCTGTCAATTTTGTTTATTTTTTCTAAGAACCAGCTGCTGGATTTATTGATCCTTCAAATTGTAGTTTTAGTCCCTAAGTTATTTAATTCTTCTCTGATCTTGATTATTTCCTTCCTACTACTTGCTCTGGGCTTTGTTCATTGTTGTTCCTCAAGTTCTTCTAGCTTTGTCATTAGGTTGTTTATGAGTTTCCTTCTAATCTTTCTAAGTAGGCCTGTATTGCTATGAACTTCCCTCTGAAGATTGACTTCACGGTGTCCCATAGGTTTTGGGATGTTATGTATTCATTTTCACATGCTTCCATAAGCATTTTGATTTCTTCTTTGATCTCATTATTAACCCATTTTTTACATAATAGCATGTTATTCATTTTCCATGAATTAGAATGTTTTTGGTCTTTTTTTCTTAAGTGGGTTTCTAGTTAAAGCCATTGTGATCTGAAAAGATGCTTGGTATGATTTCAATTTTTCTGTATTTCTGGAGGCTTGTCTTGTGATCTATTATGTGGTTTATCTTTGAGAATGTTCCATGTGCACATGAAAAGAATGTGTATTTTGCTTCTTTGGGGTGAGTGGTTCTGTATATATCAGTTAATACTCTAAGGTATTGTTCAATTCCACAATATTCTTGGTGTTCTTTTGTTTGGACGATCTGTCCATTGTTGATAATAGGGTATTGAAATCCCCTATTAGTGTGTTCCTGTCCACATCCTTCTTGAAGTCCTCCAAGATTTTCCTTATATATTTGGGAGCTTCTAGGTTGGATGCATATATGTTTAACAGTTATATCTTCTTGCTGAATTGTTTCCTTAAGTTTATGAAATGTCCTTCTTTGTCTCTGTTTATGACCTTCATTTTAAAATCTATTTTGTCTGAAATAGGTATTGCTACTTTAGCCCTTTTTTCATGTTCATTTGCTTGATAAATATTTTTCCATTCCTTCACTTTCAATATGTGTCAACATTTTGTTCTGTGGTGGGTCTCTTGAAAATAGCATATATATGGGTCATGTTTTCTTATCCATTAAGCTATCCTATGTCTTTTGGTTGGCACATTTACTCCATTTACATTTAAGGTTATTATTGATTGGTACTTATTTATTGCCATTCCCCCCCTTTGTACCTGTGTTCCTCTCTGTCTCTCTCTGTTTCTTCTTCTTCTTCTTTTTTTTTTTTTAAAGCAGAGCCTTTAGCATTTCTTGCAATGCTGGTTTGGTAGAGATCTATTCTTTTTGTCTCCTTTTATTCTGTGAAACTCCTTATATCTCCTTCCATTTTGAATGAGAACGTTGCTGGGTAGAGTATTCTTGGTTGCAGGCCTTTGTTTCTCATTACTTGGAATATATATATATATATATATATATATATATATATATATATATATTTGCCATTCCCTTCTAGTTTGTATTGTTTCTCTTGACAAATCATTTGATAACCTTATCAGAGCCCTCTTATATGTTATTTGCTGTTTCTCTCTCGATGCTTTCTCTTAGGATTCTTTCTTTATCTTTGAAATTTGCCATTTTAATTATGGTGTGTCTTGGAGTGGATCTGTTTGGATTCATCCTCATTGGGACTTTATGTGTTTCCTGAACTTGAGTAAGGTTTTCACTCATCATGTTAGAGAAATTTTCTCTCATTACTTTTTTGAACAGGCTTTCCATTTCTTGGTCTTGTTCTCCTGGTATCCCTATGATATAGATATTGTGTTACATGTTGTCCTGCAGCTCTCTTAAAACCTCTTCATTCTTGTTTCATCCTTTTTTCATTCTATTGCACTGTCTTGGAATATTTTTGTACATTGTCCTCCATCTCACTTATCTGATCCTCTGCTTCTTCTAGCTTGATGTTGATTCCTTTTACTGTATTCTTCAATCCAAAAATTGTATTCTTCATTTCCTCCTGGCTCTTAGTGATAGTTCTATGTCCTTTCTAATGTTGGTGTATTTCTCAGTAAGTTCATTCTAATTTCCCTGGAGTTGTTTGTAGTTCCCCTGGAGTTGTTTGTAGTTTTCTTTGAGCTGGTTGAGCTCATTGAGCTTCTCTATCATCATTATTTTTAATTCCATATCTGATATTTTGCTTGCCTCTGTTTTATTTAGTGATCTTTCTGGTGATTCCTCCTTTCCTTTAGGTGATGGACTGTTTCTTTTTCTCTCCATTATTAGTTTTCGTTGTAATCTCATCAGATTGATTAGCTGCCTGGCTAAGGAACTGCTAGGCTGAAAGGATTGATTTAGTTGTAATCCTATCAATCTGGGATCTACCATCAGCCTCAGATGCTGCTTAGGGTGACAGACCAATTCAATTGTAAATCAGTGAATCAGCTACCAAACTCAGGCCCTGCTGGGCTAGACAGAGAAGTTTAATTGTAATCCAATGGATCAGGCACCAGCTCAGGTGCAGCTTGATGGGACAGATTCAGATGTAAATAAATGACTCTATGATCAGCCACCAGGTACAGGTACCAATGGGCTAAGCAGCAAGATCAAATTGTAATCCAATGAACATGTGATCCACCACTAGGCTTGGGAGCTGCTGGGCTAGACAGCAAGGTTCCACTGTAATCCAATAATCTGTGATTAGCCACCAGGCTCAGGTGGCACTGGGCTCAACTGAATGGTTCTATTGGAATCCAATGAATCTGTGATCAGCTGCCAGGCTAAGGGGCCACTGGGCTAGACTGAAAGATCCCATTTTAGTTCAATGAGTTTGTGATCAGCCACCAGGCCTAGGGGCCGCTGGGAGGGACAAACCAACTCAGTTGTGCATTAATGACTCCACAATCAGCCACCAGGCTCAGTTGCCACTATGTGGGGGGAGTGGGTGCTGACTGTCTGACCCAGGTGTAAGTCAGAGGGTTTGTAATCAGCTGCCAGGCCCAGGAGCTGCTGAGAGAGAAGGACTCACTCAGTTGCAACACAATGTATCCATGATCAGCCACCGGTCTTACATGCCACTGTGTGGGGCTGACAGACTGACCCAGCTCTAAGTCAGAGAGTTTGTCATCAGCTGCCAGGCTCAGGCACTGCTGGGCAGGGCAGATTGCTTCCAGTGGGTGGGGCTATGAGGACCCCCTCATACAGAAGTTGTTGAGGCAGCATGGTCTGCCAGAGGTATGGGTGATGAGTTAGCACCAGGATCCCCACATCTGTTTCCCCATTTCTCTCCTCCAAGCCACTGTCACAAACTTTCTCCATGTGTTTCCAGTCCACTCTGCTATCCCTCCACTGGAGCATAGGGTATGTGGGTGCCAATGTATTTTCATTGTGGTCACCTTAATAGTTCTCTGTGTTTAGTGCTTTCTCAGACCAGCAAACTCCATGGCTTTCTGCCCTTCTTAGCTGTATGCTGCTCTACTCTCTGCCATGTTGCTATAGGCTGGGAAACCCAGCTTGGGGAACAGAACCCACCCTTCTCAGGTGGAGCCCCCAGCTCCAACTCTTTGGCTGCTGCCTCTGGTGGGGGCCCATCCATCCCCCTTGCGTTTCCATAATTCCTACATGTCACATTGTGATGAAGAATCCTCTTCTGTTCTGTCCATGGTTATAAGGCTTTTTCCCCAGCTGTTGGTATTCTGTTGATAATTCCAGCTGACTTTTTCTCCAAAAAAGTAATTTCAGATGCAATCTAAAAAGAGATTGGTTCGGCTCCACTTACTCCTCCACATCTTGCCAGAACTCCTTGAATGTTTACACGTCTAAGTAGTCTCAGAGGTTCTTAAGCCTTTCCTCATCACCTCCCCCCTCCAATTTTTGTTTCTTCATTCTGTACTGGTTGTTTATTTCTTCCTTGTGTTCCAAATCATTTATTTGAATCTTGGTTTTTTCACCCCCTTCACCATTAATTTAATGTGTATTTTTCTGTTTCACTTAGCATAGCATTTGCTTCTTCTCCTCTGTGTTTGCCATAATGAAGCACTATGTCAAATTTGTGAGCATCTTTACCACCAGTGCTTTGAATTCTGTCTGTTAGGTTGGCTATGTCATCACTTGTTAGGTTGGCTATCTCCTTGTTAGTTCTCTCACTGGAACCAGAATATATTTCCTCTTTTAGGACATACTTCTCTGTCTCCTCAACTTGAAAGGCTCATGTATTTGCCTCTGTATCTTAGGTAGAGTTCTTGTACCTGTTATGTTTTAAGGGGCAGGGCCTTAAGTATTCATCTGTGCCAGGGTAACCAGTTTCAGCACATTTTGGTACTATATGTGAAGGAGGGTTCTAAGAGGGAACATGCCTCCTGATCAGCAATCACCTCTTTTCCACTAGAAAATGGACTCGGCTGAGAGAATGACAGTTTCTTCTACCACCCCAACTCCCACTTGTTTTCAGAGTCAGTTGCCACCTCCTTCTCCAGTGTCACCACTGAAGGTGCCACTATCACCACAGGTGCTGCTGCCACCACCTGTGCCACTGCCACCACCAATGGTGCTGCCGCTGCTGTCACCACCACCCCTATAGCAGGTACCACCATAGCCATCCTTGCCTCCATGGCTCTGCCTCTCCTACCTGTCTGGATGAGTATTTCTTCTTTATTTATTTTTGTTGGATCTCCCTTCAGTTTGATTTTCTGGATCTTTTGATTAGTTTCTGTAGTTTTGAGTAGTTGTATGCTGTCATAGTTGTAACAGGACATGTGGCACGTCTACCTACACATCCATCTTGGTTGGAAGTGTTACCATATGTTGCAGACAATGTCTAGCCTTTAACCAAAATTTACCAGACATTAAATACATGGGAAAGTGTGACCCACACTCAGAGGAAATATCAGGGTCTAGGTATTGGATTTATTAACCCAAAACTTAATTAATTAATTAATTTAAAATATTTTATTATTTTTAGATAGAGGGGAAAGGAGGGAGGAAGAAAGGGAGAGAAACATCAAAGTACAGTTGCCTTTCACCTGCCTCCAGCTGGGGACCTGGCTGGAGACCTGGCTTGCAACCTGGGTATGCGCCCTGACTAGGAATTGAACTAGCTACCCTTGGGTTTGCAGGCTAGTACTCAATCCACTGAGACACACCAGCCAAGGCCATAAAACTTTAAATTAACTATCAACTTCAAAAGATAAATCAACTCTACAATTATCCTATAATAATGAAAACACTTTAAAATTATTTAAGAAAAATATGATAGAGTGAATAAACATATAGAGAATCTAAACATATACACAAAAACAATAAAATAAACTTCTAGATCTAGAAAGTACAATAGGCATAATAAAAATTTGCCAGATGGTTTAAAGAGTAGCAGAAATATATTCCATAAATATAAGATAAAGTAATAGAAGTGACCAAATTTGAAGAAGCAGAAAAATGTTGCAAAAAAAGAATCAGAACCTTAAAAATATATAGGAATATATAAAGTGATTTTACATATATGTTATATATAATTACATATATAATTAACATACATTTTATTCATTTATGACTCCCTTGATGTTTTTTAGTCTCTTCCTTGTATTAATAAAATGTGATTAAAATGAAAGAGTTTAATATAAATAAGAATCACCCTCTATGTAGCTTCCTGCTTCTAAAGATTATCCTCTAATTCCTAATATATATAATTAGAATATATGTAATATATTAGATATATAATATGTGGTTATATATTCCCTATATGTTTTAAAATCTCAGGGGGAAAATAAAGAAAAAGCAGGAAAATATTTGAAGAAATAAGAATTGAAAATAGCACAATTTCTTAGAAAGATTAATTTAGTGATTCAAGAGATAAAATCAGGTTAAATAAAAGACAATAATTCCTATACACATAATAGATAATTTGTTGAAAACATAAATTAAAGAGAAAATATTGAAAGCATTTGGAAAAATTATAGCTTACACACAAAGGACAACAGTAATAAAAATGGATAGCTTCCCATCAGAAACTATAGAAGTCAGGAGGGATTGGAATGACATATTTGTAGTGCTGAATAAAAAATAAAACTGTCAACCAGAATTATATATCCTACAATGGTATCCTTCAGAAATGAAGGCAAAGTAGACATTTGATAAAATAAAAATCTGCAAGTATTCATCACCATTAGACTGGCAACATAAGCAATGATAATGGAGGTTCTTAAATCTGAAGAGAAATATATATATATATATATATATATGTATATATATACATATATATACATACACACACACACACACATATATGTATATATATACTCAATCTATCTACCTAATCTATATCAATAGTAATCTATATCTATATCTATCTTTATCTGAATAAAGAACTCTGGAGATTATAAATATGTTAATTACAGGGGATGGCATATGTAGGTTTATAATTGTATGGAAAATAATACAAAAATTAATAAATAATACAAGAATAAATTCTGTTTCATGTACTCATAATTGTAAACCTACTTTTGCCAATTCCTGTATATAAAAGATTGTTTTTTTTTCTTGTGCTTATCTATTTAAAATATGTATGCCTCTTTAAACCAAAAATGATAGCATTGTATTGAGTGGATAGCAATTATAGTGTAATATATAATAACAACAGCTGCAAAATTGATGGTTGCATAACAAATCCTAACAATTTAGTGACTTAAAACAACAGGCATTTATTAACTCACAGATCCACAGGTTCTAAGTTTGAACTGGGATTTCTGTTTACACTTTCAAAATTGAAATCAAAGCATCAGACATGTTATTCCTTTCTAGAGCTCAGGATCTTTATTAAATCTCACATGATTTCTGGCATTCCTTGTAGCTAAGGATTCAGACACCTGTTCTCCCACAAGAGTTGGCCAGGGGCCATCCCAGATCCTAGTTGCTTCTCATATACAGAGGTGGCAGGGCAAAAATATCCAGAATTTATTTATTTAAAAAAATGTATACTTATTCTTACATGTTTAAACTTCAGTCACTTTCAAAGTACTCTTCATTTGATGTAATACACCTGTCAAGACATTTCTTTTCATTGCTCTAAACAGTTTTTTAATTCATTGATTTCAATGCCTTTTAGTGATTCTGCCATTTTTTTGTTTCACCTATTCCACATTGGCAGAATATTTCCCTTTGAGGACATTTTTCATCCAAGGAAACAAGAAAAACCAAATGCAGACTCTCACAAGAATGCCATCTGGTCCATGGATACAGATGGGTTCCTAGAATGCTCACTGAGCAAGGATAGCCCTTACTATGAGGCACCCACCTGTCAGAAGCTAATTCCACTTTTTTCATTCCCCCTTATCTTTGCCATGTGTCCCCTGTAGGCCCTTCTCATATTTGAATCTCTCTGACTTCACAAAAGTCCCACTCACTTTTAAGGGTACCTCTGATTATGTTAGCCCCACCAGAATGATTTCCTTTTCTGATGACCTAAAATTCAGTTGATTCAGTTGATTAATAACCTAATTTATCATATTTTGTCCTTCTTATTCAAGGAGAGGGGATTGTATAAAGCAGGCACACTAGTGGACAGTAATTTTGGAAGCCGAATTAGACTTATGCCTACCACAGGGTATAAATGGAAATTAAAACCATTATAAGTGGTTTATATTCTACTTTAAATAATTATATGTTAGCTCTAAATTAATTGGGATGAATTTAAGAGGCAGATTGTAATCTCTGTAGCAATCACTAAAATTTTTCAAAGTGATATAACTAAGAAGCCAATAGAACAAACTAAAATGGAGTACTAAAAAAAAATTGTTTATTTACTTCTTTTTAAAGATTTTATTTATTATTTTCAGAGAGAGGGGAAAGGAGAGAGGCAGAGAAGGAGAGAGACATCAATGTATGATTGCCGTTCACCTGCCTCCAGCTACAGACCTGGCTGGAGAGCTGGCTTGCAACCTGGTTATGTGCCCTGGCTGGGGAATTGAACCAGTGACCTTTGGGTTCACAGGCTGGTGCCTTATCCATTGTGCCACCAGCCAGGGCATAAAAAATCTTATCAACTCAAATGCAGTCAATGAAAAAGTAAAAGAAACAAATACAAAGCACAACCATATCAATAAGTCCATTAATATGTATGGATTAAACACTCTCATAAAAAGGCAGAGATTATCAGACTGGATTAAAGAAAGAGCCAATTTTCTGCTGTGTACAAGAGATACACTTTAAATTAAAAAACACCAATAGGTTGAAAATAAGTTGGAGAATAAGATATAGATTGTAAACAGTAAGCAAAATAACCCTGGAAAGGCTATATCACTATCAGACAAAATATATTTTCAAATAAATATTACTGAAGATAAGCTGGGACCATTTATAATGACCAAAACAATAGAAAGACTATATTGTAAAAATATAATATAAACATGCATGAACACATCTGATTTAACACCTCTCCTCCAACTCAATCTCTACTAAGCAGTCAAAATCATCTCTTCAAAGGGAAAATTGGAGTAGGGTAGCCAAGTGGACTGAAATTCTGACATAACAAAACAGAATTTTTTCTTCAGAATACAAGGATGGTTCATCATCAAATAATCTATCTTTGCAATTAACTGCATCAACAGATTGAAGGAGAAAACTGATATGGTTATTTTGACAGATGCAGAAAAACATTAACTAAAGACCATCACTTATAAATTTTAGTAAACTAGGAATTAAAGAGAATTTTTATACCAAAAATCTTCAAGAAACTATACATAATGGCAAAATTTTAGCCATATTTGCTTCAGAATTGGAAAAGAAAGATATTTATTACTATTACTATTGAATATGTACTATATGTGTCAGTCAGAACTTTATGTAAGGAAAATAGAACTTTATATAAGAAAAAATATATGTGATGATTGAAAAAAAAGATCATTTTTGGTAATCCAAGATGGCGGCAGAGTAGGTAGAAGTGACACTAACCTCCTCTCAGGATCAAACTGAAATTACAGCTAAAATATAGAATAATAAACCTGAATAACCAGCTAATGACTATCTGAGCAGTCATCTTTTAACTTAGGATTTACAGAAGAAGACGTATCAAGGCTGGTAGGCAGGATGGAGACACAAAGAGATCTGGCTCTGCACCCACATGCAGCAGCTATATATATCTCAATCCCATGCAGGGCTCCCCAGTTTGGAGCACCAGAGCCAGGAAGAGATGCCCACATAATATCTGGCAGTGAAAACTGTCAGGAATTTTTCTGCCAGGGAGAGATAAGAGTCTGCTGAAAACCCAAGCCCCTCTAAAAGGTCAAGTGTGCAAAATCTCCTTCACAGCCATTCAATCTGGGTTCTGGTGGAAGTAAGGTGGACTGTACTATAGTCATGTGAGGAATCACTGGGTTGTGTGATTCCCAGAATAAAGCTGAAGATTCTCTGTGCTGACTCCCTCTCCCACACCACAAATGACATCTTTCTTGATTAGAGCACAACCCTCCATACAGTATCAACTTGGGGGGAATGCATTAGCCCATCCATGCAAACTCTGTCACTCTGCCCTGCAGAGTTAATGCCCTGTGATGGAGTCAGCTGCCTATGCATGCACTATTGAGGTCTGGGCAATTTAAGGGATGTCAGAAATTGAGTTGTGTGGCTCTAAGATAGGGACAATTATTCCCCCTTTTCTGAAAACTTGATCAGTACCTTCCCCTAAAGGAGATCTACTAGCTCTACCTTTAAGATTTCCCTGCCCTGAATAGCTAGGGCTCTTGAGAAAGTCCTGGCAGAAACTGAAACAGAGTTGTGTGGCTCTAGGGTGGGAACCATTTTTCCCTCCCATGCCCAACCTGTGCCACCATTCCTTTGGGAAGAGTCCTCCCTTCACACAGCCAAATATTGATCTGCTGGCTTAATCCTGACAACTCCCTCAAACCCTTCCTCATCAAAGATCTGTAGGCATCTGGTGGGTCACAGCAGGTCTTGGTGTATCCTGAGACATATTCTCAGAGGCCTCATAGTCAACACTTGCACTGAGTTTGAAACTAAATTAGTCTAATGAATAATACTTTCCCCTACCTGGTGATATTTTTGAGAGCCTACCTCATGAAACTCACATACCGCCAGAGGTTCTTTCAGTAACTGAGCCTAACAGGCAACAGGCAAGTGGATACAGATGGAGATGAATTTTGGAGAGCTTTGGGCCTTTTGTTTACCTGTACCATGCATGACTTAGTGCTAGTGGAAGGCAGAATTGGTGCACACCCTTGGCCCCTCCCATCCAAAACCAGTCCCAAAAGAGGAAGCCACAAACTGTGGATCATATTGAAGCTCCAAATAGATAGACCAGGCTTAGTCACAGGCAGTGTCTGACATTGACATGCACTGGAGTCTTTCCTAAGAGGACCCAGACCATCAAAACTGGTGGCAGGCTTCCCATAACATAAGAGGAAGACAAACTTAACTGGATAAGCAGTACATCCAAAAGGAGACTTCGTAGGAACCAGACCTTACTAGGGTGACTTCTACTTTGTGTGGTCAGCACTAGCACAGCAGCTCTCACACTATGGTCAAGATCAATCTTCATAGCCAGCCAGCCTGAAGTTTGACCCCAAAATACAGAATAGTCAACAACAATCAGGATGCAACTATAACAGAAAGACTGGCTTACATAAGCCCCTCACAAAGGACATTCCTGGAACAGTTTGCTTGGGTGATAAGGGAAACTGTGCTACTGAGCTCCATAGGACAACTACTACATAAGGCAAACCTACCAAGACTGGGAGACATATCAGACCTACCTAATACACACAAACAAATACAGAGAGGCAACCAAAATGGGGAGACAAAGAAACATGCCCCAAATGAAAGAATAAGAAAATTTCCTAGATAAGAACCCAGTATGGAAGAATCAAGGACATGGACAACAAGTGGGATTTACTTTGTGGTGGAGTGGGTGGGTGGGAAAGGGGACAGAGGGGAGTAAAAAGGGGATGGATGTAATATAACAACAATAAAATTAAATGTAGGAAGATGGCGACAGAGTAGAGAGCAGTGCTGATGGTGTTCTCAAGTACCAAAGCAGCTAGAGGACAAGATAGGGAGCGTGAGATGTCTTTAGGACCCTAGGAATTGGAGCGTGCAGCATCTGGACACAGGGGAGCACAGCCCAGAGGCAGAGGAGGCCATCAGGACAGTAGGTGAGGCATTCCGGACCGACTGGCTGGTGAGCCAAGGTCGGCTCTGGGCAGGGGCAGCTCTGCCCAGAGGGGCACGTTTGACTGAGGCCAGCTCTGGGCTCCCTGGCAACTGGAAGTCTCAACAGTGAAGTGCGGGCAGTGAGGGCAAACACTGTAGGGAATGCAGAATTTAACTCTTGCAGGGGAGGGACCATGTGAGAGACTCAATCCGGCAACAGGGAGAGGAAGCTCCTCGTGGGGCTAGAGGCTGAGGAGAAGAGTCCTTCAGGAAGCTGGAGCAGGGGAGGAGGGAAGTGCACTGGCCAGGGCGGCGAGAGGGCCGAAAACAGTGCTGCTGGGCCACCAGGGAAACAGCAGCTAGAAGACCCTGTGATGGGGGGAGGCCCAGCCCTGTGCAACCACACAGACCCGATGCTCCTCAGAAACTCCAAACAGTGAGCTGGCGAGCCAGGAACTAGTAGCAGGGGCAACTGACCCACCATTGCTGGAAACAAAGGCTGCACCACCCACGCCTGGGAGGGGCTCATCACAGAGGCCTCCTAAAGGACTCCTCAGAGAGCTGGTTGGCTTGCAGGAGTGGTGTCTGCCCCGAAAGGGCAGGACAGTGTAGACAGACCCCAGACAGTGTTGACGGACAGGGGCCGCCTCCTCCCAGGACTGCGAGGGCGGGGCCAGTCATCACAAAGACCAGCATAGTTGAGGGCT
This sequence comes from Noctilio leporinus, assembly GCA_004026585.1. Taxonomy (NCBI): domain Eukaryota; kingdom Metazoa; phylum Chordata; class Mammalia; order Chiroptera; family Noctilionidae; genus Noctilio; species Noctilio leporinus. The sequence goes on from PVIW01012506.1 coordinate 28,438, forward strand.
GCCCTGTAGGGGTGCTGGTTGCTTGTCCTGGGCAGGAACCTCAGCCAGGAGTGGGAGGGGGCACCCTGCGGGCTCCAGAATACCATCAGCCCTAAAACCCAGCCAGGCTGCAGAAGGCCCAGCCTACCTGGGGGTGGACACTCAGAATCAGCCCTGACTGTGACAATTAGAGGGCCTGCCACGCTCCAAGACTGGCTAGAATATAGACTATAGACTGCAAAGTCCTGACCAAGAAAAAGAGGCAGCCTCAGGAAAGGGATTGCTGCTAATCTCAAGCACCTGAGTTATACCGAGAGCAATATGAACTATGAATCCCCAACATATCCTTTGCAAAACTTACTTCTCACATATTCTTAATCCCCCCAATACCTCAATCCACCTAAATACCCAAGACCTTCCCCCTACTCTCGAATTAAAGTCTACTCACTCTGTGGCTATAACCCATTCCCAGTCCTCAATCTAAGTATTCCTCCCTTCCCCAGCCACCTAAACCCTTGATTCTTTTCTTCCTTCCTCTTTTTTTTTTCTTTCAATTTTTTTCTTTTCCTTTTCTTCCTGGCAAAGCCCACAGGTTCTGGATCCACCTGGACCAATGAGAAATCATAAAGGGGGAACAGACACCTAAAGTCTTTCTTTATTAATATCGATTTCTCTTTGTCTTGTGACCTTCTCCCACTTCTTTCTTTCTTTCTTTCTCTCTCTCTCTCTTTCTTTCTTTCTTTCTTTCTTTCTTTCTTTCTTTCTTTCTTTCTTTCTTTCTTTCTTTCTTTCTTTCTTTCTTTCTTCCTTCCTTCCATCCTTCCTTCCTTCCTTCCTTCCTTCCTTTCTCCCTCCTTTCTTTTCTCCCTGATAAAACCCAATGGTCCTGGCTCCACCTGGACCAAACAGAGACCATCAAGCGTGAACAGATACCTAAACCTTTTCTTTATTAATATTGATTTCTCTTTCTCTTGTGACTTTCTCCCTTTTCTTCTTTCCTTTCTTTTCCCCTGGTAAAAGCCCTCAGGCCCAGGCTCCATCTGGACCAGTAAGGGATTATTAAGGGTGAACAGCCAACTAAACCCTTTCTTCTTATTAATATTATCATTTTTATTTCTTTTTTCCTTTTGCATTTTTTTGTTTATGTGTTTGGTTTGCTTTGGTTTTTTTCTTTTTGTTTTTTTTTTGATGGTGTTGTTGTTTGTTTGTTTTAGTTTTTATTTCTGCTAAAAGTCCACAGGCCCAGAATACAACCAGACAGCCCAAATAAAGGACACACCAAGAACAGCAAGTGGAGAAAATCTGGGAGACGGCAACATTGAACTCCACAAATCTCCTATCACAGAAGGGTGCTCAACTAAGACAAGGAAGCAAAGCAGGTTAACCCAAGGAAAAAATAAGAATAAATAAATAAAATGCAAGGACACCCAAAATGGGGAAAAAAAGAATCAGTCCATCACCAAAAGGAAAGGAAGAATCCCCAGAAAGAACACAAAATGAAATAGAGCCACCTGGAATATTAGATAAGGAATTCAAAAGAATGATGATAGACAAGCTCAGTGAGCTCAGCCACATCAAAGAAAACTGTAAACAACTCCAGGAGAACTACAAACAACTCCAGGGAAATTACAAAGAACTCTAGGGAAGTTACAAAGAACTCCAGGGAAGTTACAAGGAACTTACTGAGAACTACAACAGCATGAAAAAGGACATGAATACTATCAACAAGAGCCAGGAGGAAATGAAGAATACAATTTCTGAATTGAAGAATACAGTAGAAGGAATCAACAGTAGGCTAGAGGAAGCAGAGGACCAGATCAGGCAGTTGGAGGATAATGTAGACAAATACTTCAAGACAAGACAGTACAAGAGAATAAAAAAAGGGCTGAACAAGACTGAAGAGGGGTTAAGAGAGCTGCAGGACAACATGAAACGTAACAACATCTGTATCATAGGGATACCAGAAGGAGAAGAGAAACAAGGAATGGAAAACCTGTTCAAAAAAGTCATGATAGAAAATTTCCCTAACATGATGAGTGAAAACATTAATCCAGTTCAGGAAGCACAGTGGGTCCCAATGAGAATCAACCCAAACAGACCAACACCAAGGCACATTATTATTAAAATGGCTAATTTCAAAGACAAAGAGAGAATCCTAAAAGCATCAAGAGAGAAAAGGCAAATAACATACAAAGGGGCTCCAATAAGGCTATGAAATGATTATTCAACAGAAACATTTCAAGCCAGAAGGGAATGGCAAAAAGTATTTCAAGTAATGGTAAACAAAGGCCTGCAACCAAGAATACTCTACCCAGCAAGGCTCTCATTCAAGATAGAAGGAGAAATAAGGAGCTTCACAGACAAAAAAAGTCTAAACGAATACATCTCTACCAAACCAGCATTGCAAGAAAAGCTAAAGGGTCTGCTATAAGAATAAGTAAACAAATAAAATGAAGAAACAGAGAAAGCCAAGGAGGAATACAGACACAAATGGAGAAAATGGCAATGAATAAGTATCAATCAATAATAACCTTAAATGTAACAGGATTTAATGCACCAATCAAAAAACATAGGGTAACCAAATGGATAAGACAACATGACCCACATATATGCTGTCTTCAAGAGATCCACTTCAGAACAAAAGACCGACACAGGTTGAGAGTCAAGGGATGGAAAACTATATATCAAGCAAATGGACGTGAAAAAAGCTGGAGTAACAATACTGATTTCAGATAAAATAGATTTTACAATAAAGGACATAAAAAGGGACAAAGATGGACATTTCATAATACTGAAGGGAACAATCCATCAAGAAGAAATAACTCTGATAAACATATACACACCCAACATAGGAGCTCCAAAATATATAAGGAAAATCTTGGAAGACTTTAAGAAAGACATAGACAGCAACACACTAATAGTAGGGGATTTTAATACCCCACTATCAATAATGGACAGATCTTCCAAACAAAAAATCCCCGGAGATGTTGTGGCATTGAACAACACTCTAGAGGAAATGGACCTAACTGATGTATACAGAGTCTTTTACCCCAAAGAAGCAAAATACACATTCTTTTCAAATGCACATGGGTCATTCTCCAAGATAGACCACATGGTATGTCACAAGACAAGCCTCCACAAATACAGGAAAATTGAAATCATACAAAGTATCTTCTCAGATCACAATGGTTTGAAACTAGAAACCAAATTCAAGGGAAAAACCCAAAAATTCTCTAACTCATGGAGACTGAATAACATGCTTTTAAGCAATGAAGGGGTCAACAATGAGATCAAAGATGAAATCAAAAAGTTCCTGGAAACAAATGACA
>PVIW01012507.1:0-24734 GCA_004026585.1 Noctilio leporinus
GCCCACTTACCCTTCTAAAGTTATTAAAGCTTAAACACAAACCTACCTCTTTGTAACTTGGACATATTTGTGAAAGTTTTGTCATGTAAAAATAAGAAAGGTAAGTTTTTATCCGTCTTTTACTGTTTACCCTTTATATTACATGTACGTACGTACATCTTCTCTCCTCCAGGGTAGACATCTTTGGGCTAAATCATTTTCATTCTGTATGCCTCAACAAGCTTTTCATAGTATTATTACCCTGCTGTCATTGCTATGTATGTACGTACGTATGTACTTAAGGATTTTATTTGTTTACTTTTAGAGAGAGGGGAAGGGAGGAAGAAGGGGAGAGAAACATCCATCGGCTGCCCCTCACATGCCCCCAACTGGGGACCTGGCCCGCAACCCAGGCCTGTGCTCTGACTGGGGATCAGACCAGGTTTGTGGATGATGCCCAACCCACCGAGCCATACCAGCCGGGGTCTTGTCATTGCTCTCTGAAAATATTGTGCCCAGCCAATGAAAAGGCTTTTCTCTACACATTTTTGTAGAGAAATTATTGTACACATTTCTTTTTTGTTTCAGTTTTTCTTTTTGTAAGCATTTACTTGAACCAAACTGGGGACAGTGTCAAGAAGGAAGAGCTCAAATGCTCCTGTTGTACACATTTTAACAGCATGTTGTATGCATGTAAGATAAGGGGAAGCCCTGGCTGGTGGCACAGTGGATAAGGTGCTGGCCTACGAACCCAAAGGTTGCTGGTTCCATTCCCCAGCCTGGGCACCTAACCAGGTTGCAAGCCAGGTCTGCAGCCAGGTCCGTGGTTGGAGGCAGATGTAAAGGCAACCGTGCATGGATGTTTCTGTCCCTCTCTGCCTCTCCCTTTCTCTCTCTCTGGAAATAATAAATGAAATATTTAAAAACAAAAAGATAAGGGGAGTTTTTTACTGTCACCTTGAGTTTTAGCTTATGATCACACCTTTTCTATTTGCTCATGAGTCACTCAAGCCTCTAATCGCTTGTGTTTAAACTTTCTTACCTTTTTTTCCATGATTTTTATATTTTTGTGATAAAAAATATAAAACGTACCATCTTAACCATTTCTTAAAATTTTTTTTATTGATTTCTTTAGAAAGAGGAAAAGGAGGGGAGGGAGAGAGAGAGAGAGAAACATCAGTCTGTTGCTCCGGTTATTTATGCATTCATTCAATTGATTCTTATATGTGCCTGACCGGTGATTGAACCTGCAACTTCGGTATATTGGGAAGATGCTCTAACCAACCTTCAGCCACCCAGCCAGGGCATTCAACATCTGTTAGTGTGCAGTCCAGTACCGTTAAGTACGTGCACATGGTGTGACAGATCTGTAGGATTATTTTAATTTACTGAGCTATTTAACAGCTCTGTTTATAGCTGTTAAAGTTTAGGTTGCCAGTTTTACCATTCATATCTTTTAAAAATGTTTCCCTAAGGTGCCTTGTTAGCCCAGCAGGTAGCGCGGCAGTCTCAAAAAATATTCCCCTAGCCCTGCCTGGTGTGGCTCAGTGGGTTGAGCGCGGGCCTGCGAACCAAAGGGTCACCGGTTGGGTTCCCAGTCGGGGCACATGCCTGGATTGCAGACCGGCTCCCCAGTCTGGGGGTGCACGAGAGGCAGCCGAAGGATAATCTGTCTCTCACACATTGCTGTTTCCCTCCCTCTCGTCCCCTCTCTAAAAGTAAAGAAATAACATTTTAAAAAAGAAATACATGCATACATAATTTTAAAAATGCCTCCCTAGATGAGCACATTATCACACTTGCTTTGTCCTTCCTCTACCCACACCGTAGACACACACCTGAGCTGGGTGCTGGAGGAGCACCCTTCCTTCGTGTGGGCTGAGTACACCCTCCTCTTGCCGTTGAGCCTTGGTTGCTGTTGGCAGATCAGTGGGAGGGATTTACCCAGGCCGCTCAGCTGCAAGGACTGGCTGTGACCAGTGACCACCAACCCCGGCCCTCTTTGGAGGATCCGCTGTGCAGGGGCAGGGAGGTGGCGCTCCCACGTGGTCTGTAGCTGTGCGCTGGGTGCTCTGGCCCTGGGGTTTCCCGGGTGTTGCAGGCCAAGGTCAGCCCCGACCTGCGTTTCACTTGGGTATGAATTTTATAGACTACTTCTGTATGTAATCTTTCTTTCTTTCTTTAATAAAAAAATAGTAAGAAAAGAACTGCTGTAAATCTGTGTAAATGGCTGAAGGAAAGTGATAAGAATCTATTTTAAGTAGTCAGAAACTGTCCAATAGTTTAACTTGGACGCAGGGGGCATCTTTTGTCCCTCATTAGAACAGGCCAAATCAAAACATTCGTATTGGTCTAGATGGAAACGTACTGAAGAGTCTGGTATGTGGGAAACACTGCACCTGAAATGAATTCTCTAATGTTATGTCTTTGAACCTTTGTGTATACTAAGTAGCTGTTTCCAGAATTCTTCTATCTTAACAAATGTGCCTTAGATTTTCAGTAAGGTGAGGCCCTTCCGAACTGTTTGAACTTCACGGTGGATTGTCCCTTCCTTTTCAGGGTAACCTACAGTTGCTGCAGAACTGCCTGGCAGTGTTAAACGGAGACACCTAAGCCACACTCCACCGTCGGTTTAAAAAGGGCTGCCTTCCTTCAGACTTTATTTCTGTTTTCTTAACGATGTTAGGCATTTACTCTTCACTGGGAGCAAAAGAAACAGCTGCCGAAGTGCGTCTCCTCTCCTTTCCGGGAAACGAGAAACGGTGGAGCGCCGCGGGCCCGGGTCCCCGCTGCGCTCCTGCACCTGCCGCTCCCCGGGGCAGCGGTGGCTGGGGCGCGCTCCTTTTCCACAGCCCAAAGTTCAGTCTTTATTTTTAAGTAGCCTCTATAACTGTGTTTATTTTACGAGTAGTAACCCTTATGGCTGCCGATCTTATTTACCATTAAGTGATTTCTGAAGTTTTAACCCTTTCAAAATATATTCTTCAAACAAGGTAAAGATTGCCATTTCCTTTTGTTCATTCATGTATCCTGGTACAGCATCTTAATCAGACTTAATTTTTAATTAATGAATATTTCTTAGAAGTTTTGGGACAGACTTTATGTAATCTTTCTAAGTATGATTTCTGAAGAAAAGCAAATGCATCGGTATGTTTGCCTTAAACTTGTAGACTAAACCAACTATTGTCAAATAAAGTGATAACAGTGATGGTTTTTAACTGTGTCATTGTATCACTCTAAATTTCGGAGTAGCTCTAATAAATCTGCTCCTATATCACGATTTACAGAGCAGGTCTCAGTTTTTGGTATTTCCTTGAAAGTGACATATTGAGCCAAGTTCACCAAACCCTTTACAAAAGAGTAAACTTTGGCTTTTGTATCTCTCTCCACACTATGCCCCTCTCCTTTCCTTACTCTCTACAGAGAGAGAGAGAGAGAGAGAGAGAGAGAGAATATGAACATGAACTGCTGCTATGCTTTTAGCCCTCACATAGAAGAATCATAAGATGCAATTGGGCAGAGGCAGGTTAGTAGGCGGCAGTTTGTTGTTTTTTTTCCTTTTAAAGATTTTATTTTATTTTATTTTTTTTAGGCAGAGGGGCAGGGAGGGAGAAAGGGATTACAAGCGCTGTCTGTTGCCTCTTGCCAGCTCCCAGCGCGGGGTGGGGCGGCAGGGGAGAGGGGAGCGCGGGCTGGCAACCCAGGCATGTACCCTGATTGGGAGGCGAACCAGCAACCTCTTGGTTTGCGGTTTGCGGGAGGATGCCCAACCCACTGAGCCACACCAGTCAGGGTAAGAGGACAGCAATATTTAAAATATAGGAGCTGAGAATGTGGTCGCTGAGCAGGTTCCTGGATTCCCAATTAACCATGTGATGTAGCCATTGAGCCCCTGGTTGGTTCTGCCAAGATGGGCATGTAGGGAGAGCAGTCTGCTATGTAGGGAACAGCGTTTCTAATGTGAAGGAACATTAGGTCATCATGCCTATTTAAAATCAGATTGAGCGGTGGGATTTTTCCTTTTTAAGATTTTAATTTTTAGAGGGAGGGGAAGGAAGGAAGAGGGAGAGAAACATCCGTATGAAAGAGAGAAACATCGATGGGTTGATCAGTTGCCTCTCATAGGCACCCTAGCCGGGGACCTGGCCCGTCGCGCAGGCATGTGCCCCCAGAGGGAATGGAATTGGCGACCTCTTGCTCCACAAGACGGCACCCAACCAAGCCATGCCAGTCAGGGCACCGCAGTCTTTTGTTTGTTTTGTTTTTCACCTCTCTGGAAACCACAGGCGTTTGAGTCGGTCACCCTTCGGATGGGTTCCTAGTTTGTGTATGCCTTCCCAAGGCAGTATGAAGAACGCCAAAGCTAGATTCTGGTTTTCCTCCACAGCCTCACTGCTGCGCTGGTTAACGTTTCTTGAACTGATGTTCTCCGATGCCATTTGAGCTGTTGATTTTTCTGTTGCCTGAGGGAGAGGTCTCTGTGTTTTGTCCTTCGTGTCACCTTCACTGGTGAAAATATGCCCATGCAAGTGCTTATCAAGTGAGTGAACGTGGAATGGAGAACCCTAGCTTCTGGATTCAGTGGGGTTCCCTCGCGGGGTGCCCGTGTGGCCTCAAGCAGGTTCACTTGACCTCTTTCTGCTTCAGTTTCTCGGCTACAAAGGATACACCGACCTACCTCACAGGGGTGTTGTGAGGATTAAATAAATGTTGGTACAGTGCTTTGGAAATGTGAAGGTGCTCTGTAAATGCTGAGAAATAGCAAGTACAGGGCAAAAAGCTAGACACGTCCATCAAGTAACCGGTTTGTACCAAGGTGGCCTTGGGGGGAAGGAGGTAGAGCAGAGGGTCCATCTTCCAGCCCTTTGCATTTTTAGAGCACTTGTTGGGGTGGGGAAGCAGCAATGTGGGGACAGGAAATGGCAAGTTGCTTAATATATAAATGAGTTGACTACCACACTTTGCAAGGGTCTTCACACTAACAAATCCCAGAAATTAGGTCACGAATGTGTTACTTCCTCAAGGGCAGCCCCTCCTTCCTTAGGCGAGATTCTGCACCTTCGGAACAAACTTGGTTATTCCATATTTCACTGCTTGTTTGTCCCCGATTAAGAGAAAAAAAAGAAAAAAGCCAGCATGGAGGAATCAGTAGTTGGGTGGGAACCAGGGACATACGGGGTGAGGAGAGACGGGGATGGTTCGTTTAAAGATTTACTTACTTTTCGAGAAAGAGGAAAGGAGGCGGGGAGACGGAGAGAAGCGTGCATTGGTTGCCTCTTGCAGGAGGACCCCGCGGCCCAGTCAAGCGCCGAGACTTTTCACTTTGTACCAGCGGCCCAACCTACCGAGTCAGGCCTGCCGCAGCGAAGAGTTGGAGAATGGCTGGAGAAGAAACTGCAAAAGTGGGTTAGGCCCGTGCTGCAGGCCAGTGAGGCTCGGAGACTGACAGCACCTAGTTTGGAAAAGCTTATACAACATTTTCTTTCCCTTTTGCACCTGAAAGGGGAGGATCGATCGAACGGCAACGAAGAGTATGTGTGTGTCCTGACTGCCTCTAGGGGAGGACACGCTCCAACCCACTGAGCAACACTGGGCAGAGTTCATTCTTAACGCCCTCGCAGTAAAAACTATGTAAATTGAGCTTGAACTGGTCCTTAATCTTCAGCGGGGCACCATGCAGAAAAACAATAAAACGGGACAAGAAAACGGAAGGACACGGCCAGAGTTTGAAGGAATAGCTATATGGTCCTGGCTGGTGGCACAGCGGATAAGGTGCTGCTCTGTGAACCCAAAGGTCACTGGTTCGATTCCCCAGCCAGGGGAACATAATCAGGTTGCAGGCCGGGTCTCCAACCAGGTCTGCAGCTGGAGGCAAGTGAAACGCAACCCTGCATTGTTGAGTCTCTGCCTCTCCACCTTCCCCTCTCTGAAAGTAATAAATGAAAATCTTTTAAAAGTAAACAAGTACAGATACAGTGGGGAATTTACTAAGGAAGCGACTCAACGCATGAGATTCCCCCACCCCGCACGACAACAAAGCTGCACGTGCTACTTAGGCCCTAACGAAATACGGTTGTGCAGCGTTTATGTCCACCACCTCCCACCCAGTGCCTTCAGAGACATGTCCCCCTAAAAAAATTGAAACGACGTCTGGGGAAGGGGAGAGTGAGAGAATCGCACTTGCACGTCAGCCATCCCTTTCTCCTACAATGGTTTACCACGTCAAGTGGAAGCTCACGGGTAAGGGAAAAAAAAAAAAAAAAAAAATAGGAAACGCCACCCAGAAAGACAGGTCTTACTTTTAAACCGCAGACACCAGGGGAGAGCGCGAACGCAGTCCCCCACTACCACAAATTATGCAGTCGAGTTTCCCACATTTGGGGAAATCGCAGGGGTCAGCACATCCGGAGTGCAATGGATAAGCCTCGCCCTGGGAAAACCACCTTCGTGATCATGGTATCTCCCCTGCCAGGTAAGTATGAGTTGCTCGCTCCGCCGCCCCGGGAACCATCACGCTCGCCTCACCTTGAAGCCAGGGCAACTTTGTCCCACGTTCCTCCCCCACAACCCTCCCACGCCGCACCCTAGCCGCCTCAGGAACCCTCGTTTACAACCTCTCTCGTGGCGAAAGCAACTTCAGGAACGGGTACATCGCGGGGAACGCGCGACCTGGAGGCGCGGGCGGAGTGGGGCCGGCAGCCTCTGCGCTCCCGCTCATCTGCATACACCACGCCCCTCCCCGTCCCCTCCCTCCCAGGGCGACCTCCCTTAAGCGCCGCGTCTTGCCCTAGGCCGCTCTGTCTGTTCCGGGCCGTTTGGCCGCTAGGCGATGTGAGATCGGGATCTTGCGGCACCCTGCGCCCAACGCTTTTGGCCCCAACGAGGGTGTGGGTCAGGACTCGGGCTCTCGCCTTCTTTTAAAAGCGAAAAGGACACGCAACAGAGTGTCCGTTAAATTTAAGATCAGACTTTCGTCACCAATTGAACAGGAAACTGTTTTCATCCTCATTCAAGATCCTTCAGGTTACATAGTAACCTAATCTTGCAGCAGTGAAAGGAAAACTTGATCAGAACGTCAGGGCACGGGGTTAGACTTGTGGGCTGGGGAGGGGTGTCGTATGCTTGCCTTTGAAAAGCAAATGAACGGAAATCTCACACTTCGGGCCTAGGAGGTGAGGTTGCCTCTTTCAGGAAAGGCAAGTCTTTCTTGAGATGGAGTGGAGGTTAAAAGGGTGCTTCCTCCCCACGTGTGACCAAAAGGATTGGACTGTGGTGTGCTCCTGAATGGTCAGTGCGATGCAGCCAAACAAGGACTGGCGACAACAGGGCCAGGGATGGTTCATAGCTGCGCAAAGATCCCAGGAAACGGACCGTACCGTCCTCCTTTTTGATTGTTGGTTGTTTCCGGAAGGTTCCTTCCTCAGTGTGTATTTCAGAGCGGAGAGGCTGCCAGAGGCTAGCGGGGAGCCGTAGGAGACATTCCCCCCACCCCACCCCACCCGCCAACACCCAGCAGGAGGAAGTGATTGCGCGGAGCCTGCACGGGGCTCCCGAAATGTTTGGCTCCTCCTTCCTTCCCGACCCTGGGTGGAGGTGGGACCGGAGCTTGCAGCCCGCAGGTCACTTGGTGGTCAACCTGACCGCAGCGGGAGGTGCTGTGCGGGAGAAAGACCTGTCAGTCTAGCCTGGGGGGAAGACGGGATTGGTTGGCGGGACTGGACCCTCCCCCAGCGCGGGGAAGTTTGGGCTGGGCGATGGCGATTTGGGGAAAAGGGAAGTCTCCGCCCCTTTCCCTCGGACGCACCTCACGGACCTGAAGGGTTCGCACGTTCGGAGGCTGGAGACCCCCGGGACCTCTCTGGCCCGTTAAGCCTCGCAGCCGGTGGCGGGAGCTTAGCCCATTCACACCGGACGGACCCCAGGGAGGGTCCTAAAGCCGCATCGCGGCGGCGGCGGCGGCGGCGGCGGCGGCGGCGGCGGCAACAGCAGCAGAGACGGCGGGGAACAAGCTAAGCCACCTGGATGATCCTGTGGCAGCCACCTGCGGTTTCCGAGGGACAGTATTTTTATTTTTCTAGGATTTCATTTATTGTTTTTAGAGAGAGGCAGAGAGGGAGAGAGACATCAATGTAGGGTTGCCTTTCACCTGCCTCCAGCTACAGAGCTGGCTGGAGACCTGGTTGTGTGCCCTGACTGGGAATCGAACCAGCGACCTTTCGGTTCGCAAGTATTTTTAAATGGGAGGAGGAACTCTGGGTGTGGCCTTGGACTGGTCTGGCAGTGGGTGGCTGAGTTTTCTTCTGGGTACACTGAAGAGGATGGGCTTTGAGACAGGAGCCTGCCACCGTCCCGGATTGTGCAGCTTTTCAATAAAAGACCTTTCTTTTCTCACAGAACCTCCGCCTGGGAAATTTGCCGGAAGGGTGGCGACAGAAGCAGAGACTGGCGTGATGTAACTGCAAGCCAGGGGTTGGCTAGGAAGAGGCAAGGAAAGATTCTGTTACAGAGTGGGAGAAAGCCAAAAATCCCCCCACTTTGCGATTTGGAAATGTGGGGTGGGGTGAGGCTCGGTGGACTGGCCTTTGTTTGCCCTTTTTGTCCCAAGAAAATGGGAGAGGGTCTTACCCAGAGGGTAGTGTGGAAAGGGCTTACAGTACTTCTGTCAGTGGTCAGAACTGTTTACTGTACACATTACCTCAAAGAGGATTTAAAATAGGGTGGCCCCTGGCTGGTATGGCCCAGTGGATTGGTGCGAACCCTAGGGTCGCTGGTTCCATTGGCAGTCAGGGCACGTAACCAGGTTGCAAGCCAGGTCTCCAGCCAGATCCCCAGCTGGAGGCAGGTGAAAAGCAAAAGCAACCATGTAGTGATGTTTCTCTTCCCTTCTTCCTGCCTCCCGGCCCTTCTCTCTAAAAAATAATGCATAAAATCTTTTAAAAGAAAAAAGGGTGGGGGTGGCAGCCACCTCTCCCCCCCCCACACACACACACACACCCCACCCCCTTTCCCTGGAGGACCCGCAGACGGACATGTGGCCTGAGAAACAAGAAAGAACCCACCTGGTTTGCGGGGGGGCAGACAAGCAGCTTGCTCAGAGATAGGGAATTACATGCGGTATAATAGTCAAGGAGTGTTCGCAAGACCCTCACCTGAGTACAGCAGCTGCTGGGAACTTGGAATTTATAACTGGAATGCAAAGCTGTGAACTGGTGTGGTGTTTCTGAAAAATGGTATCACTTGCATGACTATTTTAAAGCTAGCCAATTCGGGCAGGACTGTATATTTTGGGTGTTTTTAAAGGGAGTGGGATTTAACGGCACAATTGCACTTTTAATATAAATTTGTATAACCTTCCAAGAAACAAAATACCTTTCCTTTTCACCAAACTCTGTTATTAAGAGTCATTCCTGACAGCGGGCAGAAATGGACCCACAAACTGAGGACCGCCTCCCAAGGGGTCCTGTTACACCATTCCACCCCAGAGGCTCAGCAGGAGCATGGCCCTGCCGACACCTTGGTTGTGGGTTTCTAGCTTCCCGAACTGAGAGAGTAAATGTCTGTTGTTCTAAGCTACCCAGTCTGTGGTAGAGGCATGCCTTAGAGACGTGGCAGTTCAGCTCCAGTAGGAAAGTGAAGGGTGTAAAAAAGCGCGTAGTGATCTTCTTGCTGGTTCATGGTCCTGCCTTCTATGTTTAAAAAACTAAACACCGGTGAAGCGCAGTACACTAAGAGTGCAATAAAACGAGGTATGCCTGTACTTTGACGGCCATGAAAAATGAAGACAGCATCGCATTTGGAGGTGGGTGAAGTCTGTTCGATTATTGGTGATGTTAACGCCGATTACTTGGTGAAGATGCTGTATCAGTCATCCACTGCTGTGTCACAGACTGCCGTAAAACTTAGTTATTTAAGATAATGACCATTCGCCCCGACTGGGTTGGGCATCGTCCCACAAGCCGAAAGATCGCCGGTTGGATGGATTCCCAGCCAGGGCTCATGCCTTGGATCCCAGGCCAGGTCCCTGGGTGGCGGCTTGCAAGAGGCCACCGATCGATGTTTCTCACATGTCCACGTTTCTCTTCCTCTCCTTCTCCCTCCCCTCCCCTCTCTAACAGCAAATAAATAAAACCTTTAAAATCATGGCCATTCTCTTTGCTCACAGTTCTTTGGATCAGCAATTCTGGCTGAGCTCAGCCAGGCAGTTCTTGGGGTCTCAAGTGGGGTCACTGGTACAGCTGCAGTCAGCTTGCGGTCAGCTGTGGCCTGGTCAGTCCTTAAGGGACCTCAGCTGACACGGTTCATCTTCATCAACAGGCTGACCCAGGCTTCCTGCCACAGGCTCCATCAGGCTAAGGTAGACTTCTCATGGTGGTGGCAGGGGAGCAAGCGAGAACAAGTCCCAACGAGAAAATGCTCTTCAACCTTCTGCTTGCAACACATTTACTGATAATGCTCCTCACGGAGCCGAGTCTAGAGTCTTCTGGGTAGACCTGGGTTCTGGGAACCCAGACCTGGTTTTAGCAAGCCCCCACAGTAACTGATGGTGTCAGGGACTGCCTGACCCCCAATAAATCTGCTGCCCCTGGTGCCAGTGACTGCCCGTGTCCTCCTAAGGTATCCTTATCTGCAGATGGGAATGTAGCAACTTCTCTGTTGTCAGAATCAACTCCAACTCCCCCTGCCCCTAGCTGCCCTAGACTCAGGCCACTATCAGGAGATGGCAACTGTCCAGCCACCAACCTGCTGGCTGCGCAAGGAGGACGACTTAGCCTATCCTGTACTGCTTAGGTATTCCAAGCCTCAGAACTCCTTAAAACTCAGTCCGCCCTGATCCTGGCTGCTGGTGTCTGCCCCCACCCCAGCCCACCGTGTCACATGCTCAATAAACCATCTTGTTCAGCATTTGGCTGCTGGCCTTCTCAATCTCCGCCAACCGCCGAAACCCTAACACAGAGTTCGTCTGGGAGGGCACTGCAGAAGCACAGGAGGGTGGGTGCACATGGGGCCAGTACTGCAATCTTCTGCCACTTGGAGGTGTGTCCCAGGTTTGCCCTTGGTAATTATTCAGTAATTTGCGTGGAGGTAATTTGAAGGTAACTTGTAAGTACCGTATTCAGCTCCCCGTCAGGCTTTAGCACAATCGTCTTTTAAACAAACCTTGATTTTCTAATTCCATCACTCATTCTACATTTATTAGTTGGCGGTCTACTGTAAGAAAGAGCTTTCCCTCCTTCCCTTAGGTGTACGACTACTATGAACTCAAGGTTATTATTCAGTTGTTTATAATCCATAATTTTTTTTAAGATCTTATTTATTATTTCCAGAGAGAGAGGAAGGGAGAGAGGCAGAGAGAGAGAGAGAGAGAGAGAGAGAGAGAGAGAGAGAGAGAGAGAGAGAGAAACGTCAGTGCATGGTTGCCTTTCACCTGCCTCCAGCTACCGGCCTGGCTGGAGACCTGGCTTGCAACCTGGTTATGTGCCCTGGCTGGGGAATCGAATCAGCGACCTTTGGGTTCGCGCACCCGCGGCTTAACCCATAACTTTTCATGTATTTTGATGTTCGTGAGAGAGCCGCTTGAAGTTAGCTACATTTCCCCCTAAGTTTATATAAATTTTTAGAGCATTTCCTCATTTTCTGCCGTGAGATGTTCCAGGCTCATCCAGGGAAGGTGACTCCTTGAAAATTGTTTCTCCAAAGAACCAGGTTCTTTTTTGTTGGGGAATAGCATTTAGAAAGCAAGAACAGGGCACTGGGTATGCCTATTGTTACTGGGTGTCTTCATGTCTAGGCCCCTTTCGGCGGCTAGAGCTAGGAAATACATATATTTCCTACACATGTCTCCATCTATTAAAAATAATAAGCAGGGCCCTACCGATGTCTTCAATTCGAAATTTCCAACTTAACACCTCATGGCTCCTCCTTGCCCTCCCATTCCGTACTTGAGTCCCAACATCCATTTGCTCATTAAATCAGTCCTACAATATGCACAGCATTCTCACAAAATTGTTACAGTCATGTAGCTATGCAAAACGAACCTACTATGGGACCCTTCAGTGTCTGTTGGCGGTTCTTGTCCATAGACTTAAATTAAAGATGCTCGCTCATAGTCAATGTGCTTGCTTATGAGTCATTTTGTTTTGCTTTTTCTATTTTCACACTTTTCCTAGACAAAGGGTAGCATGCTGCCTATATTAATGAGCTTATTCATTTATCTTTCACCGAAGATAGTAAAGGAATCCTGCCTAGAGAAACCTTGAGGTCAAGCAAAACTGTCCTAAACTTCCCCAACCTACCCCAGGCCACAAAGGCAGCCAAATAAAAAAAGTAAACATCCCTGTCTGGTGTGGCCCCAGGGGATTGAGCGCAGGTCTGCGAATAGAAAGGTCTGGGGTTCATTCCGGGTCAGGGCACATGCCTGCGTTGCCCGGCCAGGTTCCCAGTTCCCGGCGCGCGAGAGGCAGCCGACTGCGGTTTCTCTCGCCGCCCATCCACGTGTCTCACCCTCTCTAAAAATAAATCAAAATGAAATCAAAGAGGAAGGAAGGAAGAAAGAAGGTAAAACTAGGAGCCCCAAAATGATTCCCCACTGGGAAAAATCGAACCCTTCAATCTAACTTTAAACTATATCGATTCTCAGTCAGTCAGGGCACACAACCAGGTTGCAAGCCAGGTCTCCAGCCAGGTCCGTGGCTGAAGGCAGATGGAAGGCAACCATACGTTGCTGTTTCTTTCCCTTTCTTCCTCCCTCTCTAAAGATTATGAATAAAATCTTTAAAAATAATCATAGCAAATAAATAAATAAACGGCAAACTACTGTTTATTTTAACTACGTGACTCTCAGCAGGTCTCTCCGGAACGTCTTTACGTTAGCGACGTCACGGTGAGGGCGAGGCGTATGCAGATGAGCGGGGGCGCAGAGGCTGCCGGCCCCACTCCGCCCGCGCCTCCAGGTCGCGCGTTCCCCGCGATGTACCCGTCCCTGAAGTTGCTTTCGCCACGAGAGAGGTTGTAAACGAGGGTTCCTGAGGCGGCTAGGATGCGGCGTGGGAGGGTTGTGGGGGAGGAACGTGGGACAAAGTTGCCCTGGCTTCAAGGTGAGGCGAGCGTGATGGTTCCCGGGGCGGCGGGGCGAGCAACTCATACTTACCTGGCAGGGGAGATACCATGATCACGAAGGTGGTTTTCCCAGGGCGAGGCTTATCCATTGCACTCCGGATGTGCTGACCCCTGCGATTTCCCCAAATGTGGGAAACTCGACTGCATAATTTGTGGTAGTGGGGGACTGCGTTCGCGCTCTCCCCTGACTTTGAGTGGTTCTAAGGTTAGACGTGTTCGGGTTTCGTCCCCAGCGTCTCGCGTGTTTTTCGCTGTTCCTTTTCAGGTGAGGGTTATGGGGTTTTTGTTGTTTTTATTTTTTTTCCTTTTCTTTCGGGTGTTGTTTAGGCGCTCGCTGGGGAGGACTGTAGGTTGCACCCCCATGGGAGGCCGGCAAACGGAGGAAACTGTCGCCGGGTTGTGAATTGAAGTACGCACTGTTGCTCTGTTTTTGTTTTCTTTTGTGTTCACCTAATCTGGGTAGAAGAATTCGAGTGCGAATAAAATCTCACTGTTCTGCGTAGGTGCAAATGACCCACCGCAGGTTGCTGATTAGGAGTAGGGTTGTTGAAGAAGCTCGGTGGGCCCCACGTGAAGAGAATTCCGCACGCGCTCCATGACCCAGCTGGGACCCAAGAGGTGAAAGTCTAGACTCTCGACCACATTAGTGGGAAAGGGGAAAGCCGGGATTTGATACAGGTTCTTCACCAATCGCCCGATGGGGGCTTTCCTGAACTCTTACAGAAGATGTATGGAGCTTATGCTGATGTTGATCCACAGGCGCCAGAACACCTGTGCACAGATGTTTTTAGAACTAGGCTGGGGAGGCCGAGACAGGACCCTTGAGAGAGGAGGGAGATTCCTTAGGCACCCACCAATGCTGCCCATTGCGAACAGGACCCTGAAGCGGGGAGGAAAGACTCAACAGGCACCAATCCACGTGCCTGTTGCAGAGAGGACGGCCGTTGGACGAAAGACTGGCCAAATGGTAGGAGGGAAAATAGAAAAGAGAACCCTTGCCGAGTCATGCTGAAAAGGAGAAGGGAGAACAATGAGGAATGAGGAGGCCCAGGGAAGCCATTGGACATCTCCTACCCGTTTCCTATATCCCCATGGGATCCCTGGGTACAGTTGGCTGTGAGGAGCGAGCCAGCTGACTTCCTCGCAGATAGGCACAGGAGCTACGTCCTCGGTGTTGAATATAAAATGAACCAAGAGAAGTTCGAGTGAAGCAACGGCTACTGGAGTAACTGGCCAGTTGCAAAACCAAACATTCCCGCAACCTCTGGATTGCCAGCTTGGGGATCAAACGCCTATGCATAGTTTTCTCTATATGCCAGACTGTCCCATTCCATCGTCGGACCGAGATTTACTTTGCAAACTGCATGCGCAGATAGACTTTTCTCCCGAGAAACAGCAGCTATGCGTGGAAGTCCCTCTGGGACTACAGGCATTCCTGACTGGTGCAGAAGGCCCCGGAGGTGATCCCTTCCCACCTGAGATCCATGTGCAGGTCCATCGAACTGTTTGGGCTCCTGGAACCCCAAGTAAAGCAGTTAATGTGCAACCCGTAAAGATTAATCTAAAAGAAGAGGGTGTGGGTCCCACAAAAGAAGCAGTACACCTTCAAGAAGGAGGCTTGAGAGGGGATTCAGCCAGTGTTGCAAAAGTCTTTAAAATCGGGACTAATTCGGCCATGCCGGTCCCCCTACAACACCCCCATTTTGCTGGTCAAAAAGCCATACTGTTGAATATCGGTTTGTACAGGATCTTGACACTGTTCAACACATCCATCCTCCAGTGCCCAATCCTTAACGTTCTGTTCACCATGGCGCCTGGGGACAGAAAGTGGTTTTCAGTCTTCGACTTGAAGGATGCCTTTTTCTGCATCCCAGTAGATGAACAGGCTCAGCAACTGTTTGCCTTTGAAAGGCAGAATCCAGGAACTAAAGCCACGCTCCCATATTGCTGGACCGTGCTGCCGCAAGGACTTAAGAACTCCCTGACCAGGATCAGGGAAAGTGCTGGCAACGGACCTAAGGGAGGTTCAGTTGAAATCAGGAGTTCTTTTGCAGCCCGTCCATGGCCTGTTGATAGCCAGCAGCAACTATGTGGACTGTTTGCACAACACCATCACAGTCCTAAATTGTTTGGCGTAAATCAATAAATAGGGTACAAGGTGTCACCTCACAAAGCCCAGATTTGCCAACAGGAAGTGGATACCTGGGATTTCAACCGAAGCAGGGCACCAGGAGCCTAATGGCAGATAGAAAGCAAGCTATCGCTACGTTAAAAGTCCCAGAGAACCCAAGGCAGGCTTCGTGGGTTCTTAGGAACTGCAGGGTTTGGCTGCATTTGAATTCCAAACTTCGGACTCGTAGCAAAACCACCATAAAATTCCTTGAAAGGACTGGATTCTGAACCCCTTGAACAGACAAAGGATTGTCAGGTGGCATTTGATACCTTGAAGGAGAAGCTGGTTTCAGCCCCTGCACTAAGACTGCCCAATATACAGAAGCCCTTCAAGTTGTATGTTCGTGAAAGGCAGGGGATTGGACTGGGGATACTCACCCCGACTCTGGGAAATAGACCCCGACCCATAGCCTCTCTCTCTCTCTCAAAGAAGTTGGATCATGCAACAAAGGGATGGCCACCGTGCCTCCGAGCAGTAGCAGCTCCTTGAGACATACTGCAGAGAGCTGAGAAGTTTACTTTGGGACAGCCCACTACGGTATTGGTATCAGGCCAGGTCCTGACTCTACTGGAGCAAAAAGGAGGGTATTGGCTAATAGCAGGGCGCATGGGGAAACACCAGGCCATTGTGCTGGACAGTCCTCGAATGTCACCTTGCAGACTACCGCAACCCTGAACCCAGCCACCCCACTCCCAGGTATGGAGGGGGACTCAGCCCTTCAGCATGATTGCTTGGAACTTATTGACCAAGTTGATTCTAGCAGGCCAGATCTGCTGGACCAGCTGCTGGCGGCACCAGACTGGGAGCTAGCTGTAATGGACGGAAGCAGCTTCCTGGACAATGGTCAGCGACGAGCTGGGTATGCGGCAGTCAGCACAGGCGAGTTAATAGAGGCCCAAGCCCTCGCACCGGGAACCTCGGCACAAGAGGCTCGACGGATAGCCCTCACAAGAGCCCGAACATTGTCCCAAGGAAAGAAGGTTAACATGCACGCAGACTCTAGGTATGCCTTCATGGTAGTTCGTGCCCATGGAACGATATGGAGGGAAAGAGGACTTTTATCCTCGGGCAACAAGGACGTTAAAGATGCAGACGAGATTTTACAGTTGCTAGAGGCAGTGAATCCCAGGACACCAGAGAGAAGGTTCCCAAACAAGTGGGGGAAACCAAACTGCTGACAGAGCCCCCCGCCATGCCTAGGGATTTTTGGTTTCCTGTCTGGACTTGTCGGAGTTTAAACCTTGTTACTGTTACGCAGAAAGGGAAGAGGAATGGGCCCACGCACGGGGATCCACTAACACTGACCCCAATTGTGTGTGGAAGGTCAACACCCATGGTCTGATCTTACTCCATGAGGCTCTGGTGTATCCCGTCCTCAAACACTTACATGAAGGTTCCCATCATGGAAGGGAAGCTTCACTGGATTCCATTAGGCCGTATTTAAAAGGCCCTTATTTGCAAAGGACTGTTCAGGGGATCACCCAAGCCTGCCAAATAGGTGCCAAGAACCGTCCTAAGACAGAGCGTGTTCCCAACGGAAAAGGGAGCACCATATAAAGGGTTGTGTCCGTTTGAGGGTTGGCAGGTGGACTTCACCTAAGTCCCTACAACCAGGGGGAATTTCAAATTTCTGGGATTTGGTTTGGTTTGGTTTTGGTTTTTTTGTGGATACGTTTTCTGGGTGGGTAGAGGTGTACCCCCCGCACCCTCCGGAACCGAGAAGGCAACCGAGGTGGCAAGACGGTTACTCATAGAAATAATTCCTAGGTTTGGACTTCCTCGCGGCATTCAAAGTGACGACGGACCATCGTGCCCTTCGGAGGTCTCCCGGAAGGTTGGACAGGCATTGCAAATACGGCGGAAACTGCATGCACCTTAGAGACCTCACTCTACGAGAAAGATGGAGAAAATGAATCACACGATAAGGAGGACCCTGGCAAAATTCTGCCAGGAAATGCATTTAAAATAGGACCAGGCACTCCCCATTGCTTTGCTCCGAATTATTGTGGTATCCACAAGTGGGCTTAAATTGAGCCCTTTTGAAACCGTTTATGGGAGACCCCTCCGGATCGCTAGTTTAGGAACATGCCCTCTAGATTTGGAGCATGAGGCAAGAATTAAGCAGTTTGTACAACATTTAGGGCCAACACTGACCATTTTTGCATAAGTTTTGCTCCCTGCAGGTCCGTATATCCGTCCGGCGAGCCCCTCGCACCCATTCCAACTAGGGGAGAGAGTCTTACTTAACACCTGGAAGACTCAAGGCCTTGAACAGCAACTAGCTGAACAGTGGGCTGGTCCCTACGGTGCCCTGTTGACAACGCGTCCTTCCCTGAAGCTGATGGGGATCAAGCCCTGCATCCACCACACACAGGTAAAAAGGACACCAACCTGAGGAGGTCTCAGACCCTGCTGCTGTGGTTGATGCCCTCTGGAAGAAGGTTTGAGACATCTCTTCCGGAAAAGGACAGAGAACCCCAACACGGGGTGGTGATGTTTCTGTTACTTTATGCCTGTGCTTGTAAAGCTGGGGGCTTTTAGCTGCCAGATACTGATCTTGAGCATGGCCCTTCCTAGCGTGAAAAAGAACAAGGATAGAAAAAGTATGATGGTTAAATCTGAGTGGGTAAATATATGGAATCCCTGTCCTGTGGAGCGCCCCTCCCCCACCCCGCCCAATGGCGGATGGAGCAAACTAACCCAAACTAACCCAAGCTCGAAGTTCCTGGAGGGAGAAGAGGTGGCCGCTCTCTCTAGCTGGGAGTGCGCCCAGCCCCCTTTCCCAACATTGCGTGTATTGGGGTGAATACATGCAAAGTAGAAGGGTGCAGGTGTTTGCCATAAAACATTCAGTGTTTAGGAGGGGTAAGCTATAAAACACCGAGCAGTATCTGGTCAAGGACGGTCAGGCCTGCTGGGGGGCCAGAGCATTGACAAAACATAGTTCAGGAGTTCATTCTGCGCCTTTCCTCAAACATCCATTAATCAGGATCAGGGCCCCCTGGCCGTTGGCTCAGTGGCTAGGTGCCGGCCTGCGAACCCAAAGGCCGCTGGTTCGATTCCCAGCCAGGGCACGTAGCCAGGTCTCCAGGCAGGTTGTTAGCTGGAGGCAGGTGAAAGGCAACCATACGCTGATGTTTCTCTCGCTTTCTTCCTCCCTCCCTGCCCCGCTCTCTAAAAATAACGAATAAAATCTTTTTTAAATTTTTCAAAATTCGGATCAGAACATACACAAAGCAGAGCAGGCTTCAAGGTATGCATTTCAATTCCGGGCCTGATTTTTCCCATGAAGACCTCTCTGAAGGCTTCAGATCATGCCTGCCGCCTGCTTCCAGTGTTCGGTCAAGGGCTAACGTGCCCGCTTTCCGGGCCTGGCTTGCGTAGGTGCTACAGTTTCTGAAACCACACAAAGCTGTCCTCTCTACACGGAAAGGTTGTGAAAGTGTTTAAACTTGAGGAAAGGAAACGTCAGCTACTTGTGTTCTCATTTAATGGGAATGTAACGCACTTAGAATTTTACTGTTCTGAAATTTGCTCTGCTCTGGTCTGGAATTCTGTTGTCTGTTTTTTGGCTAGAAAGGCCTAGGAAAGGTCTCCTGTAACCGGTTGGGGAGAATGCCTTTGCCCCTTGGGACCCAGGAGGGTCCTCCAGGGCTGATGAGCCTCCCAGCCTGGGTAAGCGAGTACGTCTCTGCCGAGAGGCCGGGGACTGAAAGGGCACCAGCGGAGTAGGAGGCCAGTGGACGTACTGGTGAGAGGGTGCCTAGCTCCATCTGTGTTTTTGAATCATTGCTCAGAAGGGAAAATGGAGGTTTCCCGGGGAGAGTGAAAACTTCACACATAGGAAAGTGGACAAGAGAAAGCATAAGGTGTGGAGATGCACTTTTAGCAAGTATCAGGAGGACAAGGGCTTTCCCTCATGCTTTACATTTTTCTTCTCCCTACCTGATCCCTCCAGAATTTGGCATTCTGAAGGAGTGGATGAGGACTCCGAGTTTCTTTGCATGAAACTGGTAAGATCAGTTGTTAATTGGGGTTTGTCAACCAAGACTTTGACTGGAATACCATGCTTGAAGGAGGCATGCCTGGGCTCTGGTTGTTACCAGAGAGCCCTGAGGAACTGGTATTGACTTTCAAAGCTGGTGAAAGCCCACAGGAAAAAAAAGCCTTGTGCCTTGGTTGGTTGTGCAGTTCATGGCAATCTTTCCAGGGAAGGAACGAAGGTTGCTTTCCTGAAAGATGGCTAGGAGACACCTTAAGGCACAATAGAAACCTCAAGGACTCTGAGAGAAGCAGGTGTGTGGCTCAGCTTCTGTGCCCCCAAGGGCGGACTGAAGAGTTCCAGCAAAGCAGGCTGAAGGATCATATGCGATCAATTGCTGCCCTTGTCGTGTTTATGCAAACAAACAGGAAAATTAAAACTGGATCGAGCCTTCCGCCGCGGTCGGTAGCCATTGAAGAGCAGCAGCCATGGCTCTCCGCTACCCAATGGCCGTGGGCCTCAACAAGGGCCACAAGGTGACAAAGAACGTGAGCAAACCGAGGCACAGCCGCCGCCGTGGGCGCCTCACCAAACACACCAAGTTCGTGCGGGACATGATCCGAGAGGTATGTGGCTTTGCCCCCTATGAACGGCGTGCAATGGAGCTGCTCAAGGTCTCTAAGGACAAGAGGGCCCTGAAATTCATCAAGAAAAGGGTGGGGACACACATCCGTGCCAAGAGGAAGAGAGAGGAGCTGAGCAATGTCCTTGCAGCCATGAGGAAGGCAGCAGCCAAGGACTGAGCCCTATCCCTTCTGTGTAATAAAAACCTGTTCAGAAATTTGAAAAAAAAAAAAAAAAACTGGATCGAGAGGGGGACAGAGGGGAGCAAAAAGGGGATGGATGTAATACAACAGCAATAAAAAAAAAAAAAAAAAAAACAACTGGATCGAATGCAGTCCCTTTAATGACAACGAAGGTGATCTTAAGGAGAAAAATCGTAATTTAAGGAAAATCACAATGCTCAGTGGTGGACAATAGACTAGTGGGGCTAACTGTCTTTAAAGTTTGTTTTCATGTGAAAGTTGAGCTGGGTTTGGGACATCATCAGTGATGCTCCATTTACAGGCAAGGAGGATGTGTCAAATTGCCACTGTTAAATGTCATGCCAGCCAAGGCCTTGCAGCTGGATGTCTTCCCAAAAGACAGCCGTGCAGACTCAGAGACTGGGGGTTTCTGGATTGTAGTGTGAATTAACATGGGTGTTCTTCCTTCTGCTTTCGTAGGGCGTAAGCCTATGATCGCATCACCTGAGTGACTGCTGGCATCGAGGCCTCACTTAAGAAGCCCATCTGCATCACCACCTCCTGAGACTAAACAGTTTGGCTGAACTGAGTGGTTGGGTTGGTGAAGCATGGGGTAGTCTGTGGGCTTCAGTTTAAAACTGGCTTCCTGCCCTGGCTGGTAGCACAGTGGATAAAGCGCCGGTCTGCGAACCCAAAGGCCACAGATTCGATTCCCCAACCAGGGCACATAACCAGGTTGCAAAAAAGGTCTCCAGTCAGGTCTGTGACTGGAGGCAGGGGAAAAACAATCATACATTGATGTCTCGCTCCCTCTCTGCCTCTCTCCCTTCCCCTCTTTCTAAAAATAATGAAATAAAATCTTTAACAAACAAACCAAAACCAAAACCAAACAAACAAACAAACAAAAACTGGCTTCCTTTTCTGTCCTAATGGCTTGGACAGAAAGGGCCCAGGTGTCTCAAAGGGGGGAATTCTAAGATAGTCCCCTCAGCCCCAGCTAAGTGTAGTAGGCAAAGGAGCTTTGGACAGGTGTGACACGCCTTGCACACCTTCCTCCAGAGAAGCCACTCCTTTTCTAATGTGGGACACTGAAGAATTGATCCCTGCCTTTGTCATTTAGTGGTTATGGTTTTAACTGTGCCTTCTAACCCTCTTGCCAAATCTGTTACCCACAGAATGTGACAAGGATGACAGCTTGCCCAGCAGTGCCAGTCCTTGGAAACCAAGCATGTGGCTTCCTGGGGACAGCCAACTGACCTGGACTCTGCCAGTCCCTCTCCGCTTTTGAAGGCCACCCTCTGCCCCACACCCCCACTCTGTTAGGAATCCCTGGACCCAAGGGTGGGTAGGTAGGGCAGAGGCCATGTCCGGCAGCTTCAGAAAATCATGAGACCTTCCCCCGGTGTCCTTTATAAGATTATAAAGGGTCCATAGTCTAAAAGAGGGAAATTGTAACAGGATGGGAGGAGGCCATCCCCAAATTCCCCACAGCCCTTGCTTTTGGGGACTGGGAAAAGGAAATAACTCAGTTTTCAAGGTACTTTGCATATCTATGGCTCATAGCCAGTTTCTTAGTTATGCAGATCCTTGTGGCCACTGCCTGGCACCAGGGACATGGGAGGAACTTGGACCATAGTGGTGGCGGAGAGCTCCCGGGGCCTGCGTGGGATTCCTGCGGGTGGTCACGATTGGTCACCCTACCCACTGCATCACAGGCCGAGGTTAGGATTCAAATGAAAAGTGGCAGCCATCTGGCGCACCGGGCCATGCGGTTTGAGAGACTGTAGAGGGACCCCACCAGCCTGCCATGAGGTCGGGTACGTAAGGAGGTGCCACACGGTTCTGGATCAAGAGCCCTGGAGAACACTGTGGCCTGGGCTGGACCTCCCCCCAAGCAGGCGTGAATGGATGGGAGCTACCGGGAACGCTGAACTGTGACTGGGAAATACTGAGCCATGGACTTCTATATTCCAAGAGGGAGGCGGTACCTCTGACTTGGCAAAAGGGGAGGCAGGACTGTGTGCCTGTGGGTGTTTTAGAGGGAGCGGGACTTAACAGCAGGGTTCGGTGATTAAGCTAAATCTGTATAACCTTCAAATAAACAATTCCTTTTCTTCTCACCAAACTGTGGTTTTGGGTTTGTTTGCTTGTTTTTAAAGATTGTATTTATTATTTTTAGAGAAGGGGGGAAGGGAGAGAGGCAGAGAGGGAGAAAGACATCAATGTATGGTTGCCTTTCACCTGCCTCCAGCTACGGACCTGGCTGGAGACCTGGCTTTGCAACCTGGTTATGTTGCCCCGGCTGGGGACTCGACCCAGCGACCTTTGGGTTCGCAGGCCGGTGCCTTATCCGCAGTGCCACCGACCAGGGCAGGACTTATACGTTTTGATGGTGGGCATCAAGCCCCTCATAACTGATCGGGCTAGGGCCCTGTTTCCAGTGCCCCTGACTAAATGCCGGTTGAAAATCACTGCTATATGAGGGGAGGGGGGCATAATGGAACTAAATGGTAATGGGGGAAACACATACAATTAAAGATTAAATTTTAAAAAATGTTTTAAAATAAATTCACAAGATTAGGAAAAGGAGAAAGAAAATTGCTGCTTTGCACATTAAAGCCTGAAAAACGCTGATTTGACATACTATACATTTTCGTTTTCTGTCTAATTCTACCCACTGGAACGTACATTCCATGAGGCCAGGGATTCTTGGCCGTTGTGTTGACTGCTCCCCTCACAGTCTGCTAGGGTAGTGTGTGGCTATAACAAGCTTTTAATGTATTTATTGAATTCATTTTTAAAGCCTGATCTCAAGCTTTAAAAAAAAAAAAAAAGCCCTGGCTGGTGGCTCAGTGGCTAAGGTGCCGGCCTGCGAACCCAAAGGTCGCCGGTTCAATTCCCAGCCAGGGCAACATAACCAGGTTGCCAAGCCAAGTCTTTCACCTGGAGGCAGATGAAAGGCAACCAACCATACACTGATGTCTCTCTCCCTCTCTGCCTCTATCCCTTCCCCTCTCTCTAAGAATAATAAATAAAATCTAAAAAAAAAAAAAAAAAAAAAATGTTTCCAGCAGGTTCCCAGGTTCTACCTGTGAGTCCAGATCAGATTAGTAATACTGTGTCCTTCCTACAGGGAAATTACAGAATTGAAAACACTCCCTGTTCATCTTCATTAGTAATGTCCCTGAACACCCTTTGCTTGAACCCCTAAGTGAGAGCTATATAAAATACGGTCTCTGAACTCAAGGAGAGGGTCCTCTAGCCCGCACTATTAGCCTCCAACCCAGCCGCCTTCCACCCCTTCTCACTTTAGGAGAATGTGATCAGCGTACAGACAGCGGACAAAAGCAGATCAAGCAAGGGAAAGGACCTCATTCTTCTCACACACCTGCCCCTTCTGTTCATCCATTGCTTCACCCTGGGTGAAGCTGTAGCCGGAGTCAAAACCTTCCTTTTACGCTTTTAGGGTCTCCAATGGGGCCTGAGAGTTAAAAGGGACATGAAACAGGAGAAAAGCATACAGATTTTTACACTGTACATGGGAGCCCGCAAAAGGAAAAAGACAACCCAAAGAAGTGGGGCCAGACAGGTTTCCAAGGAGTCCTGGTGTCTTTCACTGGAGAGCAGTGTTTAGAGATCACGGTCTAGCCCTTCATGTGTAGTGATACCGGTACACCATGGCTTTTAGGCCCTGTACCTATTTTAGTCAATGAATTATAATCCATTACCATTAACCCGATTTGGCCAGCGGGAGCCCTTTACCACGGGCTCTTGTATTCTTGACATGACCCCATCAGTCACTGCACATTACTTTTTAGCAGAGCTACATGTTCCAGGTTCAGCTCCTAAGTTCCCCGGGCCTACCCCCCTCCTTCCCCGCGCCGCCCCGCTCCGCGGGCTGATGTGCCCCTCAACCCTCGTGCCCACCATGACCTAAGCTCACTTTTTGGCCCAGTGAGGCTTACGAGGAAGCGATGGAGAAAGGGTATCAGGCCAGACAGGGGCACCACTTCCCGGGCTTCAGGAAGCCGTTAGGTAGGCGGATACCAAGCACTCGGGCCAGTCTGCGCGCTCGGCGCCGGTCCTCTTGCCTACTCACCCGGGTGCCTTCGGCAGAGGTGGCCGCGTCCCCTAACAGGTCAAGGTTCTGTGGCTGCCTGGAGAGGTGCTGGAGTCCAAGGTGGAGAGGTAGGAAAACTCCGGTGTCCAGGATGGACTCTCCTTGCCCCAGCTCCAGGTAGCTTACAAACATTTCAGATCCTACCTGGCGCGGGCCCACCACCCAAGACCGCTCACTCCCTCCCCCAGCGAAACTCGCACAGAGGCCCGGCAAGGCGAAGTGAAACGTCGGCAGGCACCTCTGCACCTTTGAGGACGAGGGGCAGTGCCTCGGAGCCCCCCCCTCCCCGCCCACTGCTCAGCTACACCCCGACAGGACGAGTCGGCCGTGTCCCGGCTCCCGCTCCCGCGTGGTCACCACCCGCCTCCTCCCACCGCCCTCCACCCCATCCCGCCCCACGCCGCCACCATTCTCGCGAAAAACCCAAACCAGGTTCCCAAGTATTCCACAGCTCCGCCCCCGCCCCTCCCCACCCCCCACCCCCCGCGGGGGTGGGCCATGGAGACCGCAAGCCCAGGGCTCCGCTCGCCTAACAGTGGGACAGCAGCGGGGAGGGCT
>PVIW01012508.1:0-31740 GCA_004026585.1 Noctilio leporinus
TGTTCATAGTGGCACTATTTACAATAGCCAAGTGCTGGAAACAGCCTAAGTGCCCATCAGTGGATGATTGGATCAAAAAACTTTGGTACATTTACACAATGGAATTCTATATAGCAGAAAGAAAGAAGGAACTTGTACCCTTTGCAACAACGTGGATGGAACTGGAGAGTATTATGCTTAGTGAAATAAGCCAGTCAGTAAAGGACAAATATCGTATGATCTCACCCATTACGGGACAATAATGAGTAAAACTAACAACAAGCAAAACAGAACCAAGTATATGAATACAAGGAATAGGCCTTCAGTGGTCAGGGAAAAAGGGGTTGAGGGGAGGGGGGAGGCAGAGGCAAGAAAGGGGAGCAGCTTAGACAAGAACCTAGTATAAAGGAACCATGGACATGGACAACAGGGGGGATTGACTTTGGGGGGAATGGGTGGGTGGGGAGGGGGACAGAGGGGAGCAAAAATGGGATGGATGTAATACAACAACAATAAAATTAAAAAAAATTAATATAAAAATAAAGCTAAAAGTGAGATTATTCTAATAATCTCAAGCAGCCAAGAATCATATGGAAAAGATTAAATAAATAAAGAGGTATGGTCCAAAAAAAAAAGAAAATTCCTGCTACAGAAATCATGACCCATGAGTCACTAGAATTGGGCAATGTCTGGGTAATGGGGTTCTGTGAAAATGGCCCAAAGTGGTGACAATGGTCATAATAAATTTCATTTATTGATCACTGTGCTGAGCATTTATTGTGCACTATGTCTTTTAATCCTCCCAGTGCTTGATAGTATCACTGCCAGGTTTCCAGCCAGCTGGGTATACTCTTTCCCATGTTTGTCGGTGAACTCCAGAGTGGCCAACAGGAAGGTTGTTTATGGTGATCTAGTGGAGAATACCTTTATCATCAATGATAAAGAGGCCCCTGAATGAGATGCCTTCATCAGCCTTTAAGACCCCATAGTCTTGAGCAATGATGTGCTTAGGGCCTGACACCAATGGGAATGTTCATGGATCCCAGTCAGTCCTCCTTGCTTCCTGGGTGTGTTGATCCATGCCAGGTGACCAAAGTGAGAATCCACAGAAGCACCAATTACTTGGCAGTTGAGTTTCTTAAATTCTTCTACCCTGTCATGGAAAGCAATGATCTCCATGGGGCACGCAAAGGTAAAATCAAGAGGGTAAAAGAAAAACACCACATATTTTCCTTTGTAGTCAGATAGGTTGATATCTTTGAACTGAACCATCTGGCATAACAGCTGTGGCTTTGAAGTTGGGGGCAGGGTGCCCAATTTTAGCATTTCCTGAAGACATCTTGCTATCAGCGGCTCTGAGACACAAACACCAAGACAAGCAGGTTAAGAATAAGACTCACAAAGCTGCAAAGTGCTTTCTAACAAATCTTTAAATTTTATCCTTGCATCAATTCTGAGCAATATCAAACATAATACCTGTTATATAAATCTACTTTATTATTAGGCCTATAAAATTATTTTACTTTACTGGCTTCTTGACTGAGTTTCCAGTCACTTAACTCCTTAAGTATATTTTCAATTATTTTTTTCAAGCTAGACTGTAAGTTTTCCCAGAGATATCTAGATATAGTTCAGAATTTCCATGGCATAACATGAAATTGGTTTATAACCCTCATATTTGGGGCCTCGTCACTCTTGGCTGGTAACAAGTATTTTTCATAACCAAAGCTAAGGACATCCAATCAAAAATATTTTTTGAAAAGAAAGAAATGATTTAAACCATCTTACAGATTATGAAACTGAAGTTTACAGAGATTGAACAGGTGGATCAAAATCATACAGCTAAAATATGAAGTTGGAATAATGGAAAAATATATAAAGGTGAAATATTACTATGGAAACATTTTGGGGCAATATTTCCTAGGTTTTTCTTCTATTGCATTTCCCCCCCTAGGTAGAGAGAATTTAAAATTTTGTTGAAAAGTAGAGAATTGCATACCCTTTTCTTATTTTTTAAAGCTAAGACTTCAGAAAAATTGAAATAAATTTTGTCCTTGCTTGTATACACTCCCCTCCTTCCATTCCAATTTGTGTTTGAAGACAAGATTATCCATCCTTCCATGTTCTTTCTATAGAGTCACTCTCCTGTTAAAATCAGCTGTGCCACATTGTACAGGCTGAAGATTCTCAACTTTTTTCTTTTCTACATTCACTTCATTCTCTGAAATACTAGAATTACCTACTGCATGCTTGAAGGGTTTAAAAGACTCACACAAAATTACCTTACATCGAGTAGCAAGTGGTCATAAAGGTGGCCCCTGGTAGTGGGGCCTCCTTGGCCTCTGGGCCATTCTGTGGTACTGCGCTGAGGTGGAGCATGGTGCAAGGACCACACCTTCCTGCTTTAGAGGAGAAGTTCCCTTGGGTTTCTGAGTCACACCAATCTCTCTTGTCTGCTAACTTGGCCTGCCTCCTTCACAGCTGCAAGCTTTAGACCTGCTTTGCAGCTCCTTGCACAACTCTCTCAGCTTGGATTCTGTCACAAAGAAATGCTGCTTTTGACAGCTTTCCTCAGCAGTAGTACAACTACATTTTTCACATGCATAAAACAAGGCCAGGCCCATGAGTCGTATTTTCTGTCTGTCATGGGACCCGGCATGCTGCTTTGGGGCATAATAGGTACCAAGAAATCCAAGTCTGACAGCATTTCACATCTATTTCAGATTGGATAGAGGTATTTCCCTATATGTGGCATTGCCAAGATAGCTGTTTAAAAACAATTATGCCCTGGCTGGTGGCTCAGTGGATAAGGTGATGGCCTGCAAACTCAAAGGTCTTTGGTTCAATTCCCAGCCAGGGCACATAACCAGGTTGCAAGCCAGGGCTCCAGCCAGGTCTGTAGCTGCAGGCAGGTGAAAGGCAACCATACATTGATGTCTACCCCCATTTCTGCTTCTCTCCCTTCCCTCTCTTTAAAAATAATAAGTAAAATCTTAAACAAACAAACAAACAATTGTTTAACTCAGCCAAAAAGTGGACAAAGGGTGAGCTTGGAGTATGGAGAAATTGTTGTTACATAATATTGTTCCCTTTTCAAAATATTCCTGTGGAGCTCTGATCAGCTTTGTTTCCTAAGACTGACTTGCTGAATTTTACCCTGTGGCATGCCCGGTGCTGCCCAGAGAACTTTTGCTGTTTTCTGGAAGAACAGTCCTCTGACTCCTCCTCTCCTCTTTGTTCTCTGGATTACCAGCAATGGGTGGAAGGAGCTGGTTTGGGGCAATATTGTGACATATGGATTCCTCGTGCATATATAAGACTTTGGCAGAGAATACCAGCTGTTTACATGGGATTTAAAAGAAAATTGCTCTAAGGACTTCAGGGGGTATGTGTGAGAAGGATCAGTCTACTATTGCCATAAAAGGATAATCTTTGTAAAATTTAAATGTGCCATTGCCTGCATTTTCTAGGTCTCTCCTTCCCCCAATTTTCCTATCACATGAGAATTTGGCCCACTGTGTCTATTGGATTACCACATGTTACTATTATTTCGAATCCACTCTTTCTGTTGGTGTGGAAATTTCTTCTAAAACTGGGTCTGCTCATAGCATTTTCTAGTGTGGTGTTCCAGTCCTGGGTATAAATTATAATTCATAAGGAGCTTTAAATTTTTCTCTACCCTTTCCCAGACCACTTAAATCAAAATCTCTGGCCTTGGGTCTAGGGCATGGGTACTTAATAATAACAACAATAATTATAATGATAATAATAATAATTCTCTCACAAAACTCAAATGTACATTTAAGATTGAGGACCACTGATCAAGCTCCTGGGATCTCAGCTGGAGCTTTTTGATGGTATGCAGCTATACTGATTTTTACCTAACTTGGGAGTTACTTCTGCATTTTCTTTTTTACAGAAATTATATGAGAAGGAACTTGGGAGAAGAGATAATTAGAGAGGTTTGGGATTATCCTAGCACTCCTCCCTGACCAAAACAAATAGATTCAGGTTATTAGTTGAAAGCCTAATAATGTCTTATGCTCAGTTTTATGCTTTGTAAAAACTGCCCATGCTTTTAGAAAGCTAGCATGGCCAAGTACCTGTTAAACAGATTGTTTATTTGATTTGATGTTTTCTCAAAAAAATTTAAGGGGTGGAGAAAGGGGCAGCCTCAAAATTATACACAGTCAAACCTTAGTTTTCAACTGTCTCCCATCTCAAACAACTCAGTTCTCAAACAGCCTTCTGGAATGGATTAAATTCAAGGACCAAGGTTTCACCGTACAGAATTTAGAAAGAGAAGTCTGAAAACTGCTGTGTGATTCCTTAAGCCCCTTACCTATGACAAGGATAAGTGAATTGAGGTTCAAAACAAAAACAATTTTGTAAGGAGGATTTGTCTCAAAAAAAAAAAAAAAAAAAGAAAGCTGTGCTGCAATTCTACCTAACCTGCATTGTGATTCTCACCCCCTATCTCAGATCTGAGGAGGAGACTTCCACCTGCTATCCATGGAGCTTAAAGTGTGGCCCTGTGGGTAGAAGGGCTAGGTAGGCTATGTCTGTCACCCGATCTCTTATCCCCACTGAGATGACAAAGGAGCCAGAGGGATGGGGTGGTAAGTGCTGCCACCTCTGATAACCACACTGCCCTCAGATGGAATGTGGGTCCTAGGGACCAAGTGTGGAACCAATGGCCTGGACTATTTCTAGTGGGATTCGGCCAGTGTGAGGAGACCACAGCACTAAAAGGCTGTGCGCTATGCACTGGTGGTGGCTGAGGTGTGGGGCAGAGGTGACAGAAGTTGAGAGTGTTGGACACAGGCAACAAAATGAAAGGCATTGATGAGGCAGCAGGTTTGCAGTCAGAGGTACCCTTAAGGGATTGTCCAGAGGACCCAAAAAGATACATATAGTGGAAAATGTCAGCTTTCAATGTCTGCCAACATCATAAAGAATGGCACTTCCTTGCTATAGCACTCATCAAATAGGAATTTTCCTGTCTCTTACTTCTTTCCCCTTGCAGCTCTCCTCCGGGGAGGGAGACAAGTCAGAAATAGCAATACGAAGGGGTTAGGGGAGGAATTGAATACAGAAGATATTAGCCAAATCGTTTTCTAGTAAGATGAGGGAGCAGCTCTGGCTGCAGGCCCAGAATCAGGGAGAGGCATGAGGAAGGGAGAGGTATCAATTTTGAATGAGGATTGATCTGTTGATCACTATATCCAACTTGCTGGTTTAAAATAGTGAACTGGGATTGCAACTGTGATTTAAAATGACAGCATTTTTTATTTTTTAATCTAAGCATGACTGTAAGATTCATAGTTAAGGGAAGGACCTGATTGGGTTTAAAGAGACAACAGGATAAAGGAAGATTCTGTGATTAAAGTTACTCATTGTGCCTGCGGCAGTGAAAGGCTATCTGAAGAAAAACCCAGAGAGTCCCAGAGCAGAGGTAACAACTAGAAGACTTGGTATGACACAACCTTTGATTATTATGGCCAGTATCTGGAGGCATGCTTCCCCTGGAATGACGGAGCTCTACAGAAATGGGCAGTGTCATTTCGGTTTATCAAACAGGGGTTATTTTAAGGGATACTCAGAGGAACAATATTCAGATACTACTGAGTTAAGCATTTGTTTTAATGCATTATATTAGTCAGGATAGACTAACTGCTGTCAAACTATCTCACAATCAAAGGGAGTTAAACAGTAAAAGGTTGTTTCTCTCCTCACTCCTTAGCCCAGTGTTGGCTTTGGTGGGGATTGGGTTCCCTGCTCCATAGTCATTCAAGGCATATGAAGTCACATCCCTTTGAGGGCTTTAGGTTCCTCTAGGTCTTTTTGTTGTCTTCCTCAAGGCACAGACAGAGAGAGGACATTCAGGGTCCCTGAAGGTGCCAAGAATGACTTTTTACATTCTATCAGTCATGTGACTCCATTACTTGCAAGGGAGGCTGGGAAGTGCATAGTAACTGTGTGAACAGGAGGCAAAGGAAAAATGGGGTGAGGAGGCTTTAATAGTGTCTCTCTTTGGGTGTCCTTTATGAAAAGGATAGCCCATCACATTCTTGGCTTCACAGATAGAGTAGTGTTGCTTAGGTGAAGTAACATAGTGGAGCCACTCTATCCAGCAAAGCTATCATTTAGAATGGACAGGCAGATAAAGTGCTTCCCAGACAAGGTAAAGCTAAAGGAGTTCATCATCACCAAGCCATTATTACATGAAATGTTAAAGGGACTTATTTAAGAAAAAGGGATCATAAAGGAACCATGGACATGGACAACAGGTGGGATTGACTTTGGGGGAATGGGTGGGTGGGGAGGGGGACAGAGGGGAGCAAAAAGGGGATGGATGTAATACAACAACAATAAAATTTAAAAAAAAAAAGGATACCAAAACTATGAACATTAAAATAACAACAAACTCACAACTAGCAACAACTAAATCTAAAAAATAAAAATAAAACCAAAAACAAACGACCAGAACAGAAACAGAATCATAAGTATGGGGATCATTTGGAGGGTTATCAGCTGGAAGGGGGAAGGGGAAGAAAGGGAGAAATAGTGCAGGGATTAAGAAGCATAATTGTTAGGAATAAAGTAGACAGAGGGATTTAAGAATAGTACAGGAAATGGAGAAGCCAAAGAATTTACATGCATGACCCATGGACAAGAACTAAGTGGGGTGAGGGGATTGCTTGAGGGAATGAAGATACTAGGTGAAGGAGACACAGGGAAAAAATTGGGACAACAGTAACAGCATAATCAATAAAACATAGTTAAAAATTAGGAACAGAAAAGAATTATAATTCACTTTCTGCTGACAACATGACCCCGTGAAGGCAGGTTCCTGGGGAGAAGGAGGGGGTAGAGGTAAGTATGACTGCTAAGAAGGACACTGAGGAGTGAGTGTGGTGGGGAAAATGCCGTCATGTAAACTCAGAGTGATTCAGGTCCATTTCAACTTTTGTACGTTACTGGTTGGGACACAGCAAAGGAGAAGCAAAAACAAATTAAAACACAACACTTTCCCTTCAGTACAGTTCACTCTAATTAACCTAAAAATGAAGCTGCTTTTGTTATTGACTTATCATCACCAGCCCTTTCTTGCATGAGAAAAGATAGGATTTTCGGGAATGGATTTTCATTTTTTTGGAGCAGATTTTCATAAGTCATTTGGTTACTATTCTTTGTATTTCATTTTCATTTTAAAATTTAAAATGTTATCAACTGATCAGTAACTGTTCTTTCTTGGGCAAGGAAATTAGAAATTTCATGTGTGAATTTTTGTTAATCAATTGGTTATTAATGCTTTGCATTTCATTTTCATATTTATACTGTGAGACTATTGATTTTTTTCACTGCCTTTGTTGTTATGGTCACTTTCTATATTTGGGGTGGGTCACAGCTGATCTTAGAGCCAGGACACCTGGGTCAGATTCCAACTGTCCCTCACTGGCTGCCTGAGTTGGAGCAAATTTCTTAATCCCTCCACACCTGTTTTTTTTGTTTGTTTTTTTTTTACCCAAAAAGGTCAGTAATACTAGTACCTAGCTCATAGGATTACTGTGAGAAATCTGTGAGTTAATATTTGTAAAGCACTTATAATGGTGCCTGGCACATACTAAGTGTTATGTTTGTTTTTTAGTGTTAATCTTTGATAAGTGGTATTATTTTCCTTTTGGCATAATACAAGATCCTTTTAAAAGAGAAACATTTCTAAGAGCTCAAATCCTGGAGTGCTATGGCCAGAACTGGGATGTTGGTGAGCAGATTATTTAGGTGTGGACTTGCTGTCCCATGTGCTGATGGATGGCTCCCTCATCTAATCAGTCAGTAGATTTGGCTTGGAGATATCAATCAGCAATGAATGTAAGCCTTTTTCTGTGACCCAGTACAGCTTTGCTACAGAACTGTTGAAACAAAACCAGCCTAAAAGTGGTACTCCAAGAGGCTTGGTTTCTGAGCAAGCTGAGATATAAATGTGTAAAGATGGGAACCAAATTATCACCTGTTTACTGCCAGAAGCTGGGAGGAAGGCAATGGCTTTGGCTCTATTAGCCACATGGGTTGCGAACGGTGAAAGTCCTGAGTTAGTCAGAACTACTCCACGACCTGGCTGGTGTGGCTCAGTGGGTTGAGTGCCAGCCTGGCAAACCAAAGGGTCACTGGGATTGGATTCCCAATCTGGGTTGCAGATCAGAGGCATCCACATATTGATGTTTCTTTCTCTCCCTCACTTCTCCTTCCCCTCTCTCTCAAAATAAGTTTGTTTCTCTCTCTTTCTCCCCCTTTCCCCTCTCTAAACAAACAAACAAACAAACTGCCGCATAGCCCAGGTGGCCTGCAGGCGGCAGGGGTCCACAGGGGTGGAGGAGCAGAGAGAACTGCGTCTGCATGAACAGGCACTCTCGCTAGAGGAAGGAGAGTGAGCTGAGCAAACTCGTCCTTTCCTTTCCAGTTCAATTATGGAGGCAGAAAAGCTGTTTCTCTCTAATAAAGCTCCAAACTGTTAGAGTGCTCAGTTTGGCCTTCTTTGTAATTTTATTATGACTTTGATGCCCGTGCTGCTCTTTCTAGTAATAATTAACTACATGTGACCTCACTTGCTGGAGTTTTCTCCACAAGTTCAGCATTCTTCCATGGATCCCATCCACAAACAACCAGGGGAAAGATCAAGGTATTTTCTGTTCATGAGGAAGAAAAAATATATAGTGGAGCCCTTTAAAAACTATTCAATTCATGGCTAATCTCGGTTGCTATGATGTAACCGGTGTAGGGAGTGTTTATGTGTGTGCGAGTGCATAGGTAGGAGGTAAGTTTTGCTATTTCTTGGCCCTTACAAAGCTAAGAGAGATTATACTTTAAGCAAATTCCCATAATTGTTTCTGAGTCTTTCTAGAAATGTAGGTAAATCTTTGAAGTGGGACATCGTAGTCTTTCACTGTTCATTTCACAAAGTGTCAATAATTTCCCATGCCTTGCATTTATTTATTTTTATTTATTTAATTAAAAATATTTTTATTTATTATTTTCAGAGAGAGGGGAAGGGAGAGAGGCAGAGAGGGAGAGAGAGACATCAATGTATGATTGTCTTTCACCTGCCTCCAGCTACGGACCTGGCTGGAGACCTGGCTGGAGACCTGGCTGGAGACCTGGCTGGAGACCTGGCTTGCAACCTAGTTATGTGTCCTGGCTGGTAATTGAACCAGTGACCTTTGGGTTCACAAGCTAGCACTTTATCCACTGTGCTACCAGCCAGGGCTCCTCCCATGCCTTTAAAAAGATATGTTTATGTTATTTATTATATAAGGCTATTAATTTTTAATGAATGTTTCTAGATTTTAAGTAGACATAATTATCAACTAGTAAAAGCATGAGTAATTTTCTGAAGCTGAAAACCAATTGCATAGAGTTATTTATGTATGTATTGTTTTGTTAAACTTCTTATCAGGCAATAAAATCATGTCATAGTTTTGCAAACTGTTTGACAATAGTTATGAGTAGCAATTTCCCATAAGACCAAGTGGAAATAGTTTTATTTTTTTTAAATGTTTGCTTTGGAAATGAAAACACTAAATATTGCTGTATGCAAAATTTCTTTTGCAACATGGGAATTTTTATTAATAAAACACTTTCTCTATGTTGCCCAGTGGTAACATATATTTTCAAGATTCAAATGGCATACTCAGAAAATATTCACAAATCAGTACATATCTAACATAATAATACTTTACTCTGTGTGGCCTTAGAAAAATCACTTCACATTTCTATTTCCTACTTGTCTTTAGAGAAATAGAGATCATGATAGTTTATGAAATAAAGTCTTTCAGGCTCTTTGGGATGAAGAGTATACTACGTGTTTCTTCTTTTGAGATTACAATAATTTATTAAATATAACTTTTGAATTAGGCCAGACCATTATGTTGAAATAGTTACCAAGTTGGAGTTATGATTGGTGTGCCTTTGGGACACAGTATTTTCATGTCCTTTGTAATATAAAAATTTCCCTGATCTTGCAATAATAGGATGGTATCTTCATTTTTAATGATGAGGTTGTAAGGCACTGTTAATTCTTTTGTAGAGATTGTCATTAATTATTCTGGTTAATATTAGGTTTTTAAAAAATGAAGCTGTTATTTTAACTATAGGACGAAATACTTATGTTGCTGGTATTAACAAAATTTTTGAAGATCAAGATAGAAATACATAAATTGTATTTTAATATTAATTTGCTTTCCCAATTTTTGGTAAGGTGATGGAAGAAAACAAAGTATACCAAAAAGACAAACTACATTTTGAAAGAATAAAGTAATTTCAAAAAGTATTTTATTTCAGTAGTGCATCATCAATATGGAAAACACTGATAAAGCAGGAAAGTAGAAAGAAAAATTTTAATCACTGAACTGCTCTACCACTCAATGAAAATGTATTAACAATTCTATGACTATTCCAAACCTTGTTTTTCAGAGCTCTTTCTTTTTACATTGTTGCATTATTACTATCATACTATCTGGTTGATTTTTAAAATTTTAATATAATAGCATAAGCAATTTATAGATTATCATAACTTTGTTTCCCCTTTGGCTACATTATCAAGCAGTAAAATAATAAATATTTCATTCCTATAAGTATGATTGATACTCTGATAATGAATTTGGGGAGTTTATCATCTCTGCCTAGTTTATTCTTTAATCCTCTCTGCTTAATCTGTTAAACAAAACTAAGACATTGGCGCATTTAGTATAAAAGTCCTAAAGTTGGCAGAGTAGGATTCCTGACTTCAATAGCATAGCCACATAAAAATCAGATGGCAACATGATAATTATATATTTAATTATGAGACAGATATGTGCACATTTCTCTATAAAGTTGATTTGTTCAAATTGAGTAGCTTCTGGATCCCAAGAGAAATCGGAACATTGTCTCTTAAGAAGATGTGTGCTTCAGGCAACAAAAACTAAAATAAACAAAGTGAGACTATATTAAACCCAAGAACAAAGAACAAAGGAAGCAATAAATAAAACAGGCAACCCACTGAGTGGGAGAAAATACTCACAAACCATAAATCTGATAAGTAGTTAATATATAAAATATATAAAGAATGCACACAACTTATAACAAACAAAAAAAACCACACACACACACACACACACACACACACACACACACACAACCGAAAAAAAAAAAAAAACACAAGCTACAGAATTAAACACTGGGCAGAGGACCTGAATAGACATTTTTCCAAAGAAGACATACAAATGGTCAACAGCTACATGAAAAGATGCTCAACTTCATTAATCATCAGGGAAATACAAGTCAAAACTATAATGAAATATCACCACACACCTGTTAGGATGGCTATTAATATAAAAGGTAAGAGATAGCAAATGCTGGTAAGGACTTGGAGAAAGGGGAACCCATACATGTTCATGGGAATGTCAGGTGGTAGAGCCATTGTGGAAATCAGTATAGCAGTTTTTCAAAAAATTAAAAATAGAACTATTATATGACCCAGCAATCTTACTTCTGGGTATGTATTTGAAGGAATTGAAATCAGTATCTTGAAGAGGTACCCATACCCCCATGTTTATTGTAGTATCATTCATAATAGCCAAGATATAGAAACAAGTGTTTGTCAAAAGGTGAATGAAGGAGGAAGCTGTGATATATATAATATTTATTTCCATTGTACATATACATAATATTTTGTATACATTATAATATATATATACTATATTGTATATATATAATATTCCAATAGGATATTATTCAGCCATGAGAAAGAAGGAAATACTGCCATTTGTGACAACGCGGATGGACCCTGAGAGCATTTAGTGAGACCAGTCAGGCAGAGAAAGACAAATACTATGTGATATCACTTAAATGTGGAATTGCAAAAAGCTGGCCTCATAGAAAACAGAGTAGAATGGTGATCACCAGGGTCTGGGGGTGAGGGAATTGAGGAGATGTTGACCAAATGGCAAACTTGCAACTAGTAGATAAATATGTTCTGGAGAGCCAGTGCACAACATACTGTATTATCAACTCCAAAGTTGCTAAGGGACTAGATCTTAATTGTTCTCACCACAAAAAGTAATGATAATTATGTACCATGACAGAGGTGTTAGCTAACACTTTGGTGGTAATCACATTGCAATATGTGAATGTATCAGACCAACATGTTATACACCTTAAACTTACCCAATGGTATATGCCAATTGTATCTCAATTTTTTTTGCTATGTGTGGTTGCCTTTCACCTGCCTCCAGCTAAGGACCTGGCTGGAGACCTGGCTTGCAACCTGGTTATGTGCCCTGGCTGGGAATCAAACCGGAGTCCTTTGGGTTCGTAGGCTGGCACCTATCCACTGAACCACCAGCCAGGGCCTCAATTCTTTTTAATTAATAAATAAAAGTCCATTTGCAAAGAAAAAGAAAAAGTGTGTGTATGACAGCCGAATGGCTTACAGTGGTGAACATTTGCAGTGTCCCCAGGCTGAGTATAATGTGAAAAGACAGTACATGGTAGTTTGTGAGAAACAATGTTTTTTTTTGGTTTGTTTGTTTTTTAAATTTAATTTTATTGTTGTTGTATCACATCCATCCCCTTTTTGCTCCCCTCTGTCCCCCTCCCCACCCACCCATTCCCCCCAAAGTCAATCCCACCTGTTGTTTACATCCATGGTTCCTTTATACTAGGTTCTTGTCTAAACTGCTCCCCTTCCTTGCCTCTTCCTCCCCCCTCCCTGAAAACCAATGTTTTAAATGAAGTTTCAGGAATTTTTAGATTTTAACCTCTTTCTCAATAAGGTTTAATTCTGTTATCAAGCTAACCACTTATGGTCATTAATTATGTTCATTTTAAATTGAGTGTACAAGTTCCTGTTGTAATTTGGGTGCAGTTTTTGAATTGACGTCACTGTGATTTTCACACATTTGTGACTATGTTGTGAACACTTCATTCTAGGTTTGTGATACCCACATAAATAGTTGGGTGTTTATATTCTCAGGTCCTTTAGGTGTCTTCTTCATTCTTGATATGTAATTTCCTTGCATGGTTTATCAGTAGCTTTTCTTGTAATGATGCTCTGTAACAACCTCAAAATCTCAGTGGCTGTAACAAGAATACTCCTGGGTCTATGGGGTTCACCTGGATGCTCACCTGGACCTGGCTGGCCTTCAGGATGCAGACTTGAGTCAGGAATGCTCCATGGGTCTCTTCTGGGGTTCAGGGTGAATAGGCAGGGGCTACCTGTGCTTTATTTTCTCTATGGCAGTAGCAGAAGCTCGGTAGGTGGAGAGGACAACCCAAAGACAGGCACACACATTTTAAATCTCTGCTTGTATGACTTTCACAAATGTCCCACTGATCAAAGAGTCACATGGCCAAGTCACAAGGTTAACAGGCAGGCAGTATATTCTACATACTATCAGGGTATACCAAGGACATATAATACAACTACAGGGGATTGATGAAATGAAACCAATACTATATTTACTATATAGTATTTAATATGTTATGTTTGGGGCTTAGATTTTTTTCTCTCTTGGCTTATGTTTTTAGAAAGCAACTAGTTTTTCTGTGCATTTTAAGATGTATTTTCATTATTCTCTCTTCTTAAAAGTAGCTTTACATAAATGGTAATGGAAAAATACAATAAAAATTTAAAAGAGCTTTATATAAGTTGTAATTGATGTAGAATACTTCACAGCTACTCCTCATAGAATGAGTTAGAAGGTACCTTAGAGAGTCAGTTCATTTTGCAGAGAAGAAAGCTGAAATCTAAAAGGGTTTGGTGACTGACAAAAGAACACAGCTAGCCAGGAACAATGTATTTTAACGTGCAAGGTGGGGAGCAGGACATTCTAAAGTTCCTTTTTCCCTTTTGACCCTTCTGTCCTATCTCATTCTGTGCCAGTTCCCAGCCACTTCCCAGCTGGCCAGCCTGTAAGGAAATACTGAAAACAGGATAATAGACTACCTGGGGCAGAGGGAGCATGACAGAGTCCTACCCACAGGCAGTGAGTGTCTGTCCTCCTCTAGCACAGGTGACAAAGCCCAGGACTGCTGGGCTTTGGATAAGAGGC
This sequence comes from Noctilio leporinus, assembly GCA_004026585.1. Lineage (NCBI taxonomy): Eukaryota > Metazoa > Chordata > Mammalia > Chiroptera > Noctilionidae > Noctilio > Noctilio leporinus. The sequence goes on from PVIW01012508.1 coordinate 14,073, forward strand.
ACAAATGTTCTGAATATCAGGTTGACAGCCTCTTACTGAGGGTGCTTTTAAAAACAGTTTCATGAATTCTTTCTGAAAGGTTATAGCAAGGTATTTTGTGTGGAAATTTAAGCATGATTCTGGAAGCGTCTCTGTGCAGGAAAGTTATGAAATTAGGAAGTTTGAGGTGACTAGAGCATGTGTGAATGCAAATGACAGTGCTTTCATATTTTCCCTGAGCAGCAAGAGCACGTTCACCTTGCCAGTGTTTATAAGGTTATTAATAATGTCATTCATGTCACCTATTATCTGAGATTCTGTGAGAAACTGAGTATTTCATCATCATCAGATAATATTTATTGAGTCATGTGTGTAAATGTATGTGTGAGCTGCTCAGTTTGATGCTTAGCTGCTTCATTGGTTTCCTGCCATCTGCTATGGCCAAGGGCCAGCTGAGTCTGTTTGTTTCATTCTGCTCACACAGTGCTTTAGAATGACACTATTTAGATACATTGGCAAGGGCTTAATATTCAAAATTGATAAAGAACTCATACAACTCAACACTGTAAAAACAAACAACCAATTAAAATGGGTGGAGGATCTGAATAGACACTTTTCCAAAGAGGACATACAGATGGCCAATAGACATATGAAAAGATGTTCAATGTCACTAATTGTCAGAAAAATGAAATTAAAACCATGATGAGGTATCACCTCACACCTGTCAGAATGGCTATCATCCATAAATCTACAAAAAACAAGTATTGGCAAGGATATGGAGGAAAGGGAATGTTTAGGCACCATTGGTGGGAATGTAGATTGGTGCAGCCACTGTGGAAAGCAGTATGGAGTTTCCTCAAAAAATGAAAAATGAGACTGCAAAATGACCCAGAGCTTTACTTCTCTGGAAACCCAAAACACTAACTTGAAAGGATATATACCCTCCTATGTTCATTGCAGCATTGTTTACAATACCCAAGATATGGAAGCAACCCAAGTTCCCATCAATAGACAAGTGAATGAAAAAGCAGTGGTACATATATACAATGGAATATTAGCCATAAAAACAATGAAATCTTACCATTTGCAATAGCATGGATGGACCTAGAGAGAATTATGAACCAAGTTGGAGAGGGAAAGGCACATAACATATCATTTCACTTATATATGGAATCTAAAGAACAAAATAAAAGAACAAACAAAATTGAAACAGACTCATAGACACAGAGAACAGACTGAAGACTGCTGGAGAAGGGCAGGGTTGGGGGACTGAGTGGAAAAAGTGAAGAGATTAAGAAGTACAAATTGGTAGTTACAAAATAGTCACCCACTGTGTATGCGGTTTTGTGAGAGGAGGATTTGGAAGCAAAAGAGCAGGGGTAGGGATTAAGTGTTCATGACCAGAAATGAGATAAAATAAGCTACTTTTACTAAACTCCTTCTTTTGTTCCCTAGTAGAAAAAAAAATAGTCACCAAGATGTAAAGTCAACATAGGAATATAGTTAATAATATTGTGATAACTACGTATGGTGCTAGGTTGGTACTGGAAATATTGGAGCAAGGAGGGACACTCTGTAAAGTATATGTCTGTCTAATTACTATGCTGTACACCTGAAACTAGTATAAGATCATACCAAGTTTTAACTGTGATTGAAACATAAAATTTAAAAAATTAAAAATTAAAAACAATCTTTAAAAAGAATAACACATCACAATTTTAAAATAATATTTTTTGGCACTTGAAAAGTATGTATATTCTGCTGCTTTGGGGTGAAATGCTCTGAAGATATCAATTAAATCCATTTCATCAATGTAGTGTGTTGTTTAGGCCACTGTCTCCTTGTTGTTGTTCTGTCTGGAAGATCTATTCATTGAAGTCAACGGGGTATTAAAGTCCCCAGCTATGACTGTATTTCTTTTGATCTCTCCCTTTATGTCCATCAAGATTTGCTTCACATATTTAGGTGCCCTTACGTTGGGTATGTAAATGTTTATTAGGGTTATATCCTCTTATTGGATCATACCCTTTATCATTATATAGTGTCTTTCTTTGTCTCTTACTATAACCTTGGTTTTAAAGTCTATTTTGTTGGATATAAGTACTGCTACCCCAGCTTTTTTTCTTTTCCATTTGCATGAAATATCTTTTTTCCATTTTTTTACCTTTAGTCTGCATGTATCTTTCTATCTGAAATGGGTTTCTTGGGTGTAGCACATATACAAGTCTTGTTTTTTAATGTATTCTGCTACCCTATGTCTTTTGGTTGGAGCATGTAAGCCATTTACGTTTAAGGTGATTATTGATAGATATGTTTTTAGTGCCATGTTATTGTTAGACTATTTTCTTCTGTTTTTTTTTTCTTTCTATTTTTCTTTTCTTTTTTTTTTAAAAAAAAGAATTTTATTTAGTATTTTTAGAGAGAGGGGAAGGGAGAGAGGCAGACAGGGAGAGAGACATCAATGCATGGTTGCCTTTCACCTACCTCCAGCTACAGACCTGGCCCACAACCTGGTTACGTGCCCTGGCTGGGAATTGAACCAGCAACCTTTAAGTTCACAGGCCAGCACCTTATCCACTGTGCCACCAGCCAGGGCTTTCTTCTTCTTCTTAAAGCATACTCTTTCACATTTGTTGCAGTACTGGTTTGGTGTTAACAAACTCCTTTAGCTTTTCCTTTTCTGGGAAGCTCTTTATTTCTCCTTCAATTTTAAATGATAGCCTTGATGGGTAAAGTAGCCTTGGTTGTAGGTTCTTGCTTTCCATCACCTTGAATATTTCATGCCACTCCCTCTGGCCTGAAATGTTTCTGTTGAGAAAACAGGTGACAGTCTAATTGGTTCTCTGTTGTAGGTAACTCCCCGCTTTTCTCTTGTGGCTTTTAGGATTCTCTCCTTGTCTTTGAGCTTCATCATTTTAATTATATGTCTGGGTATAGGCCTTTTGGGTCCAATTTGTTTGGGACTCTGAGATTCCTGGACTTTTGTGTCTTTTTCCTTCACCAGATTTAAGAAAATTTTTGGTCATTATTTCTTCAAATAGGTTTCCAATCCATGTGCGCTCTCTTATCTTTCTGTTATTCCCATAGTGCAGATGTTGTTGCACTTCATGTTGTCCAAAATGTTTCCTAAGCTCTTCTCATTTTTTTAAGTTCTTTTTTCCTTTCATTGCCCTGCATGGGTGTTTTTTCCTACCTTGTCTTCCAAATCACTGATTCAATCCTCTGCTCCATCTAACCTACTCTTTATTCCTTCCATTGTATTATTTATTTCCTATACTTCATCCTTTATTTATGACTTGTACTTTTTCATGGTTTCCCTGCCTTTTTTCATGCTGCTGGGTATCTTTATAATCATTCCTCTAAACTTACTACATGATAAGTTGCTTGCCTCCATTTCACCTAGTTTTTCTTCAGGAGAATTCTCTTGTTTCATTTGGGGTTCATTTCTTTGTTTTCCCATTTTGGCTGCTTCTTTGCATTTCCTGCCTTCGTTGTGAAACCAATTACTGATATAGTCTCAAGCTGTAATCAGCAGCCCAGGATGAGGCTGAGTAATTCCTATGGATGGGTTATTGTGTCCCCTCAGGCTGTTGCCACTTGGAGAGGAGTGCTCTGCCTGAGAAAGATTGCTGCTGTGGTATGGGGAATGATTCAGCACAGGGATCTGGGAATATATCTGAAGGGACCCAAAACACTAATTCGAAAGAACATAAGCACCCCTATGTTCATTGCAGCATTATTTACAATTGCCAAGATATGGAAGCAGCCCAAGTGTCCATCAGTAGATGAGTGGACAGAACAACTATGGGACATTTACACAATGGAATACTACTTGGCCATAAAAAAAAGAAGAAAATTTTACCCTTTGCAAAAGTATGGATGGACCTAGAGAACATTATGCTAAGTGAAATAAGAGAAAGACAAATACTACATGATTTCAATCATATGTGGAATCTAATGAACAAATTGAACTAACAACAAAAATGAGGACAGAATCATAGATGGAGAGCATGATGACAGCTAGTGAGGTGGAGAGAGATAAGGGGATGGAGGGATTGAGCAAAAAAGGAAAAAGGACTCACAGACATGGACAACAGTGTGGTGATTGCCAGAGAGACAGAGTATAAGGGGACTAAATGGTAATGGAAAAAATACAATAAGAATCAAATTAAAAATATTTTTGGAGGGAGAACCAAAATTCAATTTTGTTTTGTTTGTTTTGCTACCTGAGAAGTTTCTTCTGTTACTTCCTCTGTTCCTAATGCTTTTGTTTATAAGTTTTGCTATGTTCCACTGGTGTCAATTTGAAAAAAAGTTGTATAGATAGAAATGCATTACCTTCATTTTACCTAATAATACTTCTAATTGTTTCTAACATTAACTGTAAAAAAAAGTTGTATAAAAGGAAATTCATAGATCAGAATTAGCAGCAGTTTATTTTGTAGCTAAGATGATCTAGCATAGATTCATGAACCTGATAAAAATAAATAATGACTATTTATTAGAGATGACAACCTACAATATACAAGAGGAGAGTTCTTACTCTGTAGGAATGAAAGTTAAAATTTTTTATTTTATATTATTCATTTTATTGCAGAAATATTTTAATACTATAATTTATGTGTCAGTTCCATTCATTTAGCTACTTAAAAATCAACCTCATATTTCCTGCATCTTATTTCATTGCAGAAATATTTTTTATAATCTATGTGTTAAAGAGGTGAGATTTGGTCTTTTTCATCTAATGGCTTGTAGTTTATTGGATTTCTGGGTGAACTTTAGTAGTTAATATTTCTGACTGAATTTATAATACAGTACTATGGCCAATTTGGGATTTTTCATATTATATTTGGATCACCATATTGTCAGATTAATTCAATGATTTGAATGTGCAAAATTGGCCAGAAATTCTGATGATGTTATTGTAGCCAGTTGGGTCATTGAGAGTAAATACAGGGGCAAGCTCTTCAGTCTTTTTCCCCTCCTTTACACACATTGGGGCATTAGTGAATACATCCTAAATAAGTGGAGTCTGTTGAGTTTCTTTTAGGTTACCTAAGTGACACTTGAGGGCTGAGCACCCACATCAAAGCTATAGACAAAATATATACATTTATTTGTCAAAAGTTTTCTATTTTTCTATAACCCGAAAGAGAACATTTGAGAACAATTTCCCATCTTCTCCTAGGTCACTCTGGCATTTCACTTCCTGGCAGTGAGAAAGCAGCTAAAAGCACATGTAGCATAGCATATTGCATAAACTTTGAGTGCATTTCTTTAGCGTTGCTTCACAGACAGGTTTTCCTATTTTTGTGTAATTATACATGGAGATACATAGGGATAGAGAAGAATTTGAAAAGGTATTATAAAGCTAAAGGTAATATGCTCTACAAAGTGAAATTAATTATGAATACATACTGCAAAGCACAAATACATCTAGAAAAACATAATTATGCAATTTTTAAAATATGGAACAATTTTATAAAGTGAAAACCTGTAACTTTGGGAAAACAATTGGTAGCAGATTTTATGTATATAGAACAACCTTTAGTCTTCTTTTCTATATTGATAGGAAATGTCACCCTACTAGTTTCTCCATGCTGGTGACTGCAATATTTGGGCAATTCCATTACATCTCCACTGTACCTTTCGTCTGAAGTGGCTTATGAGCTAGGAGGCATATTTTTAGCCCCACTTATAAAAGGCAGAAAAACTTGGGACTGCACATTACAAGTTAATTTTTAGACTCATTAAATGGAACTATTGGGTATGGACATGAATGGAGAGCAAGAGCCAGAGGGGTGAAATTTGCAGTCTGGTACATTTACAATGAATAACTACAGAGCCAGGGAAAAAGAAATCTAACTTAGTAGACTTGGAGGTATTAAAGCTAGTAGAAAAGTCATTAGAAACATATGAGGTAAAATTATACTTCCCAAAAGAACCATCTGTGCTATAAAAGCAATCAGAGGCCATAAAATAACACTGGAATTGGTTGTGAGGCATGGAGGAGTCTGGGAGGCATCCACGGGGGAAAGAAAGCTTGATTGAAATTAAAAATTGGCCAGTGAATTTTTGAACATGTGAAATTTTGAGCATGCCTGTTTTTCAGATGAAGAATTTTGAAGTGAAGAAATCCTATCCTCCGAGCATACAGGGCAAAATGAAGAGTTTTGCGTATCAGGCCTTCCTGTGGTTTTAAATACACCATGAAAAACAAAACAACTTGATATCCTGTACTATGACTTATGGGATGATAAGTTGCCCTGAAAGATCCAAGCTTTTAGTGAATTGTAGGACATGCCAGAATCTATATTTGTTTCTGGCCAGTGAGAAAGGACTGATAAGCTTTCACTTGAGCCCTGACTTGTGTGGTTCAGTGGACTAAGTGCCAGCCTGTGAACCAAAAGTTCACCGGTTCAATTCCCAGTCAGGGCCCATGCCTGGGTTATGAACCAGGTCTCTAGTTGCAGGTGTGCAAGAGGCAACCAATGGATGTTTCTCTTGAACATCAGTGTTTTTCTCCCTCTCTTTCTCCCTCCTTTCCCCTCTCTCTAAAAATAAATAAATAAATAAAATCTTTATACATATATATATATGTATATAATACACACACACACACACACACACACACACACACACATATATATATATATGACTTCACCTGAGTTTTTGCAGAATGTACTGTGTGTAAATTCCCATCATACAGGCTGTACCCCTGCACCATAGATTACAGCAGAGGATGCTTGGAGGGTCCACTAGGAAGAAGGAGCCTGTGAAAGTGGAAAAAGAACCCAAGGGTTAAGCCCTGCCCTTGTCTTTTTCCTGACCCTTCAGGATGTTTGATTTTATACTTTGTCTTTTTAGGAAACTTGATCGCTGGTTATGTGAATGTCCTTATTTCAATGATAACTATATAGGAAATAAAATACACATTTCTGCTTCTTAATTTCAAGAGCTAAACAAGCTATGTTTAACATCCCCCACCCTCACCCTTTAGCCTTCCAAAGACATCAAATTACAATAGGATTGCATTTACTCATTTTCCCAAATCTGGATTCTTCTGTATCCAGTAAAGCCATGCTTAGAAAATAGGTGGCCCAGTACACTTACAATCATAGTTCCACCACATCAAAAATGCTGCAAGCTAGCCAACAATCACATAGCATAGCCATCTAATGGACAGATGTTCTGTCATCTAGCCTTCGCAGTGCCACCGCTTGTCAGAGGGAAAGAGCCACTTGACCCCTCTGAAATGCATGAATATGCTGCCAATGGGAGGCATTTTCATAGGCTGCTAATGCAGCAGGGTTGACTTCCACTTCATTGTTTCAAATGCATCACCTGGGACCTCACTTTAGTGCCTATTGAATGTATCTCTGGCTTGGTATTTTTACAGTTTAATTTTTGTTTCTGTGAAGTTTTTTTGTTGTTGTACTTTCTCTTCTAAATTCAGAACTGGGACCCTTGACAAAAAGAGGCAGATGGTGTTTTTAAATGATTGATGCAAAGCATCAGTAAAATATTGAAAATATGGCTGCTCTTTTCCCAAAAAAGCTCCCCCTCAAGCCAAGGGAAATTGTGGTCAAAATCCACCTCAAATACATCAGTCTTAAAAAGAAAGGAAAAGAAAATTCAGTTTCATTTCTTTCAAAGCTCTGTTACATAATTTCCAAACACCCTACAACATTGTTATCAAGTGTCCTTTGTCCACTTTTCCATACTTTTCAGAGGGGCCTGTAGTAGGTGAGGACGCGGCCCTCCCAACACTGACTTAGTTTTTCTCACTGAACGCCTGCCTTTGTGGTTCTGTGCAGCTTTTGTTAGGAGATGATAGTTCTTACTAGAATCCACAGAATCACCTTTCACCGTGAGAAAGGCAGGCTGCCATCCACCAAATGTTAATAGAAAGAGGTAACTTGGTAGATGTGTGATACGGAAATAATAAGATTATTTTATAAAGTTTCAGCTGATTGCACTGTGCAGATTCAGAACTTAGTTCTTGCATTTCTGTGGAGGAACATGGCACATCCTGGCACGCAGGTCTCTGTACCTTGGCTAAGGCTCCATCTTCTTGGAACGGTTCCCTTTTTCCAAATCAGTATATGGATTTAGAGCGGCACTGGTGACCCTTGCTAATATTCCTCCCTACTGAACACCCAGCCTGCTTCAGCATGGCCAGGAAAGCACTTTACCCACCTCGTTCAGAGGGCTCTGGGCAACTAGACCTCTGTTCAGCATTGAAGACCTTTGTTGACTATTAAGTTCTCAAACTTTTAGAAACTATACTCAACTTCCTGTTGAACACATTGGCCCATACCCATATTCCGTATTAATTTGATATCAACTGCATGAAAGGATTTTTACAAGTTTCCTTCGGAAATTATTTGACAATTCATTTAACTCATTGAGCATGATTTCTTGGCAATCATACATATTTGAGAATTCTTGCAAAGTGAGACAATCTCACCAATTAATTCTTTCCAAATGTGATGACATTTTAATGAATATTAATTTTAACAATTAGTGCTGTTAACACAATGTGACATTTTATAGACATTTAATTAAACATCTATTAATATTGATTTAGCAGTTTTCTTATTTTGGAGCCAATAAAATTTCCCCCAGTTTTCAAACATTTTTCTAGGCTTTTAAAATGCTTACACCTGTGATTCCCAGTGCAGACTGGGCTTTGTGGGCATCAGCCTCGCAGTCCAGATCTGATGGACAGGACCCTGGACAGGGTTGGTTTCTACCAGCCTTGTAAGGCCTCTTTTCTGAATCCCCATTTCCTGTCCCCACCCTCATTTAACCCTTTTCTAGGATAACTGATAGCATGAACATTGACTCCCCCCCGAGGGCACATGCACCCTTATTGGCACATGTGCCTTGCTCTTTTAGCCTTCGAAGACATCAGGTTACCACAGTGAAGCATTCGTATGTTTCCCTAAATCTGGATTTTGCTGTCTTGATTAAGGCCATGTTTAGAAAATAAGTGGCCTGGTCAGTTTATAATCATCGTTCTACCACATCACAAACTCCCTGAGGTCAAAGATATAATGTTTTGTCAACACCTAGAATGATGTCTAAAGAAGTTGGCACTCAATACATACTTAAATAAGTTTGTTTGTACATGTTGAAATAATTTGGAAATGAAAGTAATTTAAAAGAGTGATGAGGCTTTCCAGTAACTTCTTTCCTTTAAAAATGGCTTCAAGTGTGAAAATCACTGTCTTAAAGATAATACCTGCAAAGCTGTCTAACTCTACCCACCCATGAGACCAACCTCTATGTGGTTGTGCGGAGCACTCAGCCCCTTGAAGCAGTAGCCTCAAGTCTCCCTGCTTTTAGAAAGGGGTCTTTGCCATATTCTTGAGGAACTGTAAGTCCTTTGCAACAGAGGTTCATCTGCCTCAAAGGAAAATCAAGTGTTTACACCTTCCTAAAGAGGCATAAAAACTACTTGCAACTTTTAAATGGTACATTGTCCAGTTTTTACCCATGCAGAGTTTTTTAAATTCTAGAACTCAGTAGCAGCCATGCTCACTTTGGTAAGAAGGCAGTGCCCCATAGGAGGAGAGTTTACATTAGCAAAGGCCTGGAAGGCTTTTCATGCTGAATGTGACTGTTCTGTAAATGAGCTGTGAACGTGTAGCCTCCCAGATCATGTCCAAGAGGACTGATGTTTGAAACAGCTAGGATTTTAGTTTGCTTTTGGTTGGAACTGAATGTTTTAGGTAAATCAACATATTAGGAGTTCTTGTTCTCAGAACCACGCATCAGGGAGGCCGAAAGTGGGTGTTTTCGTTGTCTGTTGCTGCCTGTGAAACACCCCAAAGCCTAGTGGCTCAAAATAACAATTCAAATCAAAGACCTCAGCTTTCATCTTTAAGGAACTAGCAAAAAAGAGAAAATAAAATCAACATAAGCAGAAAGAAGGAAAATATAAAAGTCAGAGCAGAAATCAATGACAGAAAACAGAGCAGCTGCCCAGAAAAGTTCCTAGCCATGAAGAGAACTGGATTAGCAGAGGGTGAAAGAGGAAGGAACCCAGTGCTTTCATCACTTTTCAACAGTCCTGTTTTTAAGTGTTTAACAGGCATGAGTGGCACAGGAGAAAGCGCACTGGACACGGAGTCTGGCCTGGCTTCCAGGTTTGATTCTGCCTCTCATGGCCCTAGGACCTTAGATATAAGTCACTTAGCATTTCTGAGTCCCCTGCAAAAATGGGCAATGGTATCTTTCCTATCTGCCTTGCAGGTCATTTCTAGATCAAATAAAATAATGCATGGGAAAGTAATGTGTATATATATATATATATAGCTGCTGAAAAAATGTTCAGCATAGGTTGGGTAAGAAGAAATTTGGAATTACTAGATAAACTGAAGCTTGGGGATTAACATGTGGATTTTATTTACCCATGAGATTTTTGTGTTGTTATAATGCATAATTAAAAATTTAATGTAGCACTTGCTGCAACATAACATGTAATGGGATTACAAGCTTACATGTACAGAGGAAATGTCATTCCATTAATTTTGTTTATAATCGATCTGGCCTTCCCTCGCACTTGCAAGGGAGTGGGAACGAAATAGTTGTGAACCCCACATTAACCTGATTGGGCTGTCATGTAAAACAGGCCCTTTAGATCATGTTTGTATCTCTCCTACTTCTGCTCTCTCTCTCTCTGACCTGCTCTCTGGGTTGTGGTGAGAGGGGGCTTATAGGACTGTGTAAGTGGCAGGCTCAGAGGGGATTGGAGGGTTGTTGCTGAATTGGGGTCTACTGGGGAGCCAGGGGAGCTAAGCATCAAGGCCCCCAGCCTATCTATACCATAGCAGCAAGTTTACCTTGCTGGGCCTGCCCACTTTGGTAAGGGACAGGGTGAGTCTCCTGCCAGTTCTCTGATTAGCCCCTCTTCCATCTAGCTCCCACACTGCTAACACTCCTCCCCTTTGCAGGGCTTCAGACCAGAGAAAGGGAGTCGAGGGGAAATCGAGATACACTGCTGACCACTTTGCTGCCCTGTGTCCCCTGCCTCCTGCTTTTTCCTCCCATGATTCCTCTGACCAGAAAAATGTTGACTTTCCTTTTCACTCCATTGCTTCTTATCTTCTTTTTATCTGGAGGCCCTGAGGCCCATGGTATGTGGAATGTGCTAATGCCAGCAGGATGGCGACATAATTGCACGGCCCACTGCCAGAAGAAAATGCAGGGCCCCGTTTCCAAAACTTGCTTAGAATTTCAGGGCAGCAACAGCAGAGCATTGAGCTGCCCAGCCCAGGGCTCTGTGCAGCTACACTGGTCTTAAACCCGGGAAGCAAGCCCTGAATGGGAGAGGCAGGAATTAGTTCATCTGGCTTCTCAGCCAAGGCTGGAGTCTCATTAATGAAGTCCTAAAAGTGAGCTCTCTGCTTCCTGTGGGCCATCAACCACACAGGAGGAAGGATGCAGTGGACTGAATCTAAGGAACAATTACAATGCACTGTTTTAACAGTTGCCAAGGATCCTATCTCTCTGTAAAGGGTGTTTGGGGGACTTTTTCTATTGTTCTGGTCATTTCCCTGAACCTGAGAGAGAAGGGGAATCTGTGTTGCACATGTCTAAGTCCACAGAGCTGCCCAAGAACGGGGTCCCATTTGGGGACAGCATCCTGCCGAGACCACCCAGAGTTACCAATTACAGTGAAACAAGCACAGGCACTTCTCGCCCCAGACGATGTAAGAAAAGGGATGAATGGAGCAAGTCTAACAAGGGCAGAGTCTGTGTTCATGGAAACTGAAAGCCATTCTCTCCCACTAAACCTAAGAGCAAGGGACAGAGGGAGAATCACTAGAGACTGGGTAGCCTGAATGTTGTAATTCCTCCCTGGTGCTGCCCTCAGGGTGTTGTGTGAGAGAGAATTCTTTGGGCAGGCATTTAACATGGTTTTCCTGGACTTTGAGGGCATGTGGGTACCTGCATCTGGTCCAGAGATGTCTGAAGGCCCCCGGGAGCAACCATGCCAATGGGGTTTGAAAAGAGCATGGCGTGAGGTATCTGGGGAAAAGATGGGAGCAAACCCTACCTCCTGTCCATCGCGTCAGCACTCAGACGATATGGAAGAGTACCTCTGATGTGCCTATAGTTTTCTGTTAAGGCTCATGGACGTTGGTAAAGAGTTTAGAGAGTTAAGAACCCCTGGGCTGCTCCTGAGCTGCCCCTGTGCTGTTGGGCCAAGAGTCGGGGACAGCCAACCAGGAGAGAGAGGCCGTGGTTGCTCCTGTAGATGGGAGTCCTCAGTGACAGCTGGGGCTTCGGTGTGGCTGAACGCTGTCCCAAGAAGGTTGTCCATACCGCCTGCCTGGCAGGCACCACCAGTTCCTCAGAGGCCACCAGTGCGTATCAGAAACAGTCCAAATCAGAACAAGGCCATAGGCACATTGCCCCACCATGAACCTGTGGCTCTGTCAGGTGAGCGGAATCTCTTTCCTCTCACCTGCTGTCCTCAGTGGTAGAACAAAACCCCTCAGGCTCCCACAGTCTAAAGGGAGGGGTGAGGACAAATGAATGTACAGGGCCCAGAAAAGTTCCTAGCCATGAAGAGAAGTGGATTAGCAGAGGGGAAAAGAGGAAGGAACCCAGTGCTTTCCTCACTTTTCAGCAGGCTCAGGTAGAAAGAGCCCCAGGTTGTAGGACCACTCCTTGCCCATCAGGCTTTTACCTGCTTCTCAAGGTCATGCACCCCTGTTCTGCTTCTGCTGTAGTTTACAGCAGGATCCTATGTACTTGACTGAGTTTCAGTGTTTCTTAAAATAGGACATGGTTGTTTCAGATCCTGACAGGTCTCCCTGCAGACACAGGGCTTTCCATGTCAGTTCCAAGCACCCACCAGGTAGGAGCTGACTGCTGGACACCAGCTGGAGGTAGGGGTAGGGGAGGGGGCAGTTAATAAGTTTGGGAGCTCCTTTCTTGGGAGAGCTAGTTTGAGATCCACTTTCAGGCAGACTCTTAAATCAGCAGATTGTCCTGAAAAGGGACTCATTAAGAACGAACCCAATCAAACCAAAACCATTAAAATATAAGAAATTCTCTTAAGAACCCTCCACCTCCAACCCTCCCCAACAAACTCTTCTCTCTTTTGAGAGTTGCTTTTTCAGGATTGCATTGAGTACCTCGGCTCCACCAGAATAGTGATGCAATTGGTGGACAGTGATGAACTGTCTAGGAGCCTGGAGTAGGGGGCTCATCAGCAACCTTACTTCTCTACCCAAAGAGCTGGAAAAAGTAATGGATTGCCTGGCTGTGAAGGGAAAAAATGTGCATGCGCACAAACATACCGAGACCATGTTTTTTTAAGGGCTTATTTTTAGAATTTCAGTGTTTGGATTTAGTGTTCCATATCGACTTATTAAAAATTTAATGAAGGCCAAATTCTGAGCCACAAAAACCTGCCAATACCCACGTGAATGCTATATGATATTTTCATTGTGAGCACAGAATTTTTAATAAATCCCTCATCATTTTTAAGAAATAACATCCTTCTATTTTTATCCTATTCCTTGTAATGTAGTTCAGTCCCCTCCCCCCACCCCGCCCTTTGTATTACAGCCTCATTCTGCACTCACCTGCAAGGAGCCTAAATTAAATATTAACCAAAATAAAAACATAGGCCAGAAGCTCCAGGTATTCGTAACTCAAAAGTGAGGTGATTGTTTTGTTGTTGCCTTTCTGAGATATTCAGCCCAAGTAAATCTCCATTTAGATGATGCCAGTGATGACTTTCAAACAGCAGACTGGGACATTTAAGAATAGTAGTCACAAAAGGTAAAAAAAAATGGCTTCTGGGTGAGCATGCACTTGAAGGTCATCGCTGGGTCATGAGAACTTAACTGCCTTATCGCTGGCTAGCTGACCCTCTTGGTACCTCAGTTTTCTCATCTGTAAAGTGGAGATGTTTACTACTAACTATCTGGAGATGTTATAATGTTGAATATTTATTCATCTAAAGTGACCAGGAACATAGAGTTTGAAACAAAATCTTTGTCCTGCCTCTTACCCATGTTACCCAGAGAAAATAACCTTAAGCTTTAGTTCTATCTTACGAAAAACGGGGATAACTTTATGTACTTTATGTAGTTTTTATGAGTTGAAAGAAATAATTTATGTAATTCCTCTTGTGCCATGCATGACACATAACTTTTTGTATATTATAGCTGCTGTAATAGTGATGTATATTCTCTAAGTCATGTAGATAACATAAAAGGAGACAAAGGGGAGCTGAGCAGGTGAGAAAAGAGCTGTCAGATTCTACATCAAAGGGCTCCTGGATTAATAATTAAAGCCGGCCAAAGGAGGGACTGACAATAGCAGAAACCACTCACCAATTAACATCAGAGTTCCTACACCGATGCCACTGCATGTCATACACAAAGGACCTGGAAGTGAATTTTCTGTTCCCATTCCTCCTCTCCTGGGTTCCCCAAGCAAACCTGCTAAACACTGACATTTTGTGAGAGGATGTGTGGTGAACTGTAGTGGGCATCATGGTCATGGTGGTCTGGGGAGACCTTGGTGTGTCACCTAAGGGCACATCTGTGGAATTTGTAAGGCTGGGAAGCTTCTGAGAGGCTGGTCAGCTTCTGTCTACCTTGCACCATAGGAAAATGGGAGGCAAAGGGCATCTGTTAGACCTTAAATTTTTCAATTGCAAAACCCAGTGCTTTTCAAGGACCAATTCTTTTTTTCCAATCCATCACAAATCAGTATATGGTCCTGCCAAATATGATCAGCATGTGGCTTGAGTCACATGGGGTTCATGATGCGAGTTTGGCATTCAAACTGGCCTATGTTCTCTCCAAGGATACATGCCCTGAGCATTTACTTGGATGTCACAGCAATGTCAAATTGCCATGGAAGTTTCTGAATATTTATAGTCAATGTCTATGCTGTATTTATTGTAGTCTGATAATAGATATTTTGAGTGGTGCTGTCTTATCCTATCATAATCCTACTTCCAAACAAAAATAATAACTGTAGCAGCAAAATTCAATAAAGATAAAATTTCAATCACAAACTAGGAAGTTTAGAGAGTGTTTATATTAGTCTAACTCAACTACCCTCTGCTTTATCTCTGGATCCTATGAGCATTGTGGAAAGAGTATGAATGTTGGGCGCTTGCCTGCAAACCCAAAGGTCACTGGTTCGATTCCCAGCCAGAGCAACATAACCAGGTTGCAAGCCACATCTCCAGGTAGATCCCTAGCTGGAGGCAGGTGAAAGGCAACCATATATTGATGTCTCTCTTCCTTACCCTCTCTCTGAAAAATAATAAATAAAATCTTTAAAAATAATAAATTAAAAAAGAGTATGAATGTTGATGTCAAACCTACCTGTATTTTAATCTCAGCTCACCTGAATCCTAGCTGTGTAACTAGTGGACAAGTTATTTCTCTGAAGCTCTGTTTCTTCATCTGTAAAATGTGGACCTTCAGACCCATAGCATAAAATCAGAGTGAGGATCAAACCTTCATAAAGTACCTAGCCCAGCACCCAGGAAGGAGCTGTGTTGCACATTTGTATTGCATATTTGGAAATGAATATACAGTCTAAACTTTGCAATTTTAGTGGGCTATAGATGCAGCCACATAAACTATACTATAGTCAATGCATTTTTCCCAAAAATCCAAAATAGCCTTTCCATGTGAGTAAATGCAACAATCCTGACTGCACCTAAATTTAAAAGTTCTATATCTCTTCAGGCCTACTCTTAAGTAAAATATGTATATACTATAGCAAGAGAACTGAAACATAACAAAGGTTCTCAAAACTTAATTTAAATAAGAATTCCTTTGGCAGCTTGTTACAATACAAATTCCTAAACCCAGACCACAGCGTCTGTGACTCAGTCACTCTCGAATTAGACCCTGGAATTCAAAAGCAAACCCTGGCCTCCCATCCCCAGATAATTTTGATACAGGTGGCTCCTGAATCATACCTTAAAGAAAACCCAACACTGTAGTTATAAAAGGGTAGCATGAGCAATTCTTATCATGGAAAAGTCCTGTATGTCCACTGTAGTGTTGGTCATACAAATCTATACTTGTGATAAAATTATATAAAACAAATACACATACACACACACGCACAAGAGCTAGGCTGTAATGTACTGTAGGAGCAACCTCAACATTCAGATATACTTAGTGGTTTTTATTCACTAGTTTATATTCCTGATTTTTCTAACTTACCAGTGAAAAACCTCAGACAATTTTTCTTTTAAAAACCAAGTTAGCCAAGTGCTGGCTCAGTCAAGCTGGCTTCATTAGATTTCTATATTTTGTTGGTCAGATATAGAGTTCTACAACTTGAGCCTAAAAATATCATGCTTTCAATTTTCTATGTGCAGGGATTCCATCACTCTGAGTTAAGTGGTTGGATTAAATTTATTGTTTAAGCTCATTGGGGACAGCAAGTGCTCCTGAAAGTGGATTACTTTCTTCACTGAAATTGACTTTTTTTTCTTGAAGCTTATACTAGACACTGTTCGCTATCAATAATTTAATTCTAATGAAGATTTTTCAGAGATTTGGGGTCTTTAAGGCAGCTGTCATTTTCATGAGAATGCTTTGACTTGTGTACAATAATGCAAAGGATAGTCAGAGTTGGATATTTACTGACATCTAAGAATCCCTATAAATGTTTTTCAATGGCCTAATAGTATTGTGGTTAGGTATAAGAATAGAACTGTAATTTTCTAAAAGATTTTATTCATTATTTTTAGAGGGAAAGGAAGGGAGGGAGGAAGAAAGGGAGAGAGACATCAATGTATGGTTGCCTTTCACCTGCCTCCAGCTACGGACCTGGCTGGAGACCTGGCTTGCAGCCTGGTTATGTGCCTGCCTGGGAATCAAACTAGCAACCCTTGGGTTCACAGGCTGGTACCTATCCACTGAGCCACCAGCCAGGGCTTAGAATCATAATCTTTTAAAAATGCATGAAGAAATATTTATGGATAAAGTGATATAATGAAGTGGGATTGGCTTCAAAATATTCCAGGGATGGGGTAATATATAGGGTTATAGATGAAATAAGAGGAGCTGTAGGTAGCTAATTGTTGAAAATGGGTGATGAGTCCCAGAGGGTTCATAATACCATTTTCTTTACTTTTGTATCAATCTGAAATATTTCAGATGATAATATTAAAAAAAAAAAAAAAAAAAGCAGTTAAAATTAGAAGCAGCTTTACTACTGCATATAGGACAAAGCCCAGCCTTTTGGCGTGCTGTTGCAAATGTGGGCTAAACCTGCAGGCACTTCACATTTTCACCCATGACCAGAAGGCAGTCCTAAGTTTCTCATCTTGGGAGCATGCATGGGCTTCAGTAGGTCCCTGGTGGCACAGTGTCCAATGCATCCTAGGACAGTACACATTTGTCCTCTAAAGTTTTTGCCTTTATGTCTTTAGTCTTTCTTTCTTTCTTTTTTTTTTTTTTTGATAGTTTTTTTTCTTTCTTTTTTTTTTTAACTTTATTGTTGTTGTATTACATCCATCCCCTTTTTGCTCCCCTCTGTCCCCCTCCCCACCCACCCATTCCCCCCAAAGTCAATCCCACCTGTTGTCCATGTCCATGGTTCCTTTATACTAGGTTCTTGTCTAAGCTGCTCCCCTTCTTTGCCTCTGCCTCCCCCCTCCCCCCAACCCCTTTCCCCC
>PVIW01012509.1:0-31727 GCA_004026585.1 Noctilio leporinus
GACACCTACCTGACCTCTGTGGAACGCATACACCTGGGCTAGGGAAGCTAGAGAAAATGGCGGCGGAATCGGCAAAATGGCTGCATGCGTCCCCACCCACCCAGCAACACACTGCGCAGATGGGACCTATTCAAAAAGAAGTGGGGAGACGCACCCAGGATGAGAAAGTATTTGCCAGTCACAACACAAAATTTAGCGTTGGCAACAAAGAACGCCCACAAGTAAAGGAGAAAAAGGCAAAAGAAAAACGGGCTCATGAAATAAAAAGGCTTTCCTGTAAAATGTTAGTTCCTTCACGTTAGCTTCCATTAGTTTTCTGTTAAATGGCACGTATACAGTCGTACTGCTAGTTTTTGGGAACTTACCCATAATCCTCTATGGTTTATGCTAGGGAATTTTGGGTTATATAGTTTAATTTTTCTTCTTTGGTTTTTTGACTGCCACCCTCTCTCCTCAGTGAAAATACATACACATGCTCCCCCTCCGCATACAAACTACAAGTAAGGTGGTGAGAGTATGTAATATTTGAAAATTAAAAGGACCAGAATGCCAAGTTAATGAATGTTACTATACTTTTTAAAAATCATAATCAATGTCAAATCATCATTGTTCATATTCATCATGAAGGTAAAACTTTCAAGTTCTCTTTTAGGCGAGCACTTTTTTATTGTCTTTGGACAAATGGAATGTCAGATCTTTTCTGCTTCTGTCAATGTTTTGTGCCTCATTATAGACATCTTTTTAACTAAAATTTTTGAGTCAAAAAATTGCTACCCATGATGATGCATTAAGCTAATTCTGCCTACAAATGTTTTTCTAATAACAGAGCTCACTCATTTTTTTACCCTCATCATTATTCACTTATTTTTTGATCCACATGAAATCTTCCATGGTACTGCACACAGGAACCATACTGGCTACCTTTGAAATTACAGTTGAGCCTTCCTTTTCTGATTCCACAAAGTACATTAGGAAATGTGATTGAAATCTTTTTTGAAGTATGGGAACCATGGACAACAGGGCAGATTAGAATTATCCTGTGTGTCCTTAATGAAACTAATGTCTGTTAATTTATACTACAAAGAGTTTAAAATATAAGCAACTCTTACAACAGTAGTCCTCTTAGAAACATGAGTGGGCCCTGATCATTTGGCTCATGGGTTGGAATTCATCCCACAAAGCCCAAGGTTGCCAGTTCCATTCCCAGCCAGGGCATGTTCCTGGGATGGGTTTAGGTCCAGTCAGTTATGGCATGAACAAATGGCAATCAAATGATATTTCTGTATTCCACAGATTTTTCTCTCCTCTCTTACATCCTCTTTCTCTAAAGTTTTTGAAAAAATAAATAAAAAATGCTCACATTTTTTTCAGTTAAGCTATTGTAACAATCAGCCCTCCATGTCTCCAGGTTCTTATCTGCAGAGAAAACCAACCATAGATTGAAAATACATTTGTTAAAGTTACATTGCTCAGTTGGCTGTGGTGTCTTCCCATATTGTCAAAGCGTCACCAGTTGATTTCTCGTCAGGACACAAGTTCAACCCCCAGTCGGAATGCATGTAGTAAGTAAACCAACTGATGTTTTTCTCTCACTTCTATGTTCTGTCTTTCTCTCTCTCTCTCCCCAACCCTACTCTCTGTCTCATGAGAATAAAGGAAACCTTTTAAAAAAATTACATCATTACTGATGAGTAGTATGTATGTACTTAAGTGCCTATTGTGGTTGTTGGTTGCATCCATAGTGAGTATGTAGAACTTAGTCCGTTGTCATTATGCCCTAAGTAATACAGTATAACAATTATTTACATAGCACTTAACTGTATCTTTATAATATACCAGAGGATATGCACAGGTTGTATGCAAATACTATCCCACTTTCTGTAAGTGACTTGAGTATCCCCATATGTTGGTATCTGGAGGAGGTCCTGGTATCAATCCACCCTCAAAACCCAGGGATGACTGTATGTGTCTTATAAAACAATAACATCTCCAACACCTCTAAATAAATTTTAAACCACAAAGTAAACCCTAAACCCTGAACTGAGTTTTTTATAAAGCATGCGTAAGGTCACCTATATATACTTAAATACAGAATTAAGTAACATTATTAACTGCTCATTAAAAATTTTAATTTATGCAATCTTCACTCTTAAATGTTATATCAATATTATTTAAGGATGTTTGCTAAATAGCTTCCTGCTAAAACACAGCCAAAACAGAAAGATTTACTTTTCTCTCATCTATGTTTGCTGCTCCTTTGTATCATTATCGATGTCTTAAACATTAATAGACAGGCAAACACCCGAGTGACATGTCCTAAATTGATAACGATGCACAGCAGAAGGGAGAAATCTATTTTCTACTAAGGACATACAAAAGGAAAAGGGGAGTGGCAAATACAAGACTAGCATAGTTTAGTTTGAAGGTTGATTTTAGAAAGACACATGGATTTTATTGTTCACCTGAATTTTAATAAGTAGGAAACTAAAGTTTCTGAATATTCAATCTCATATTCTAGAATGAGCACAGCAGGAGTAATAGGACTCTGAAACAGGAGGTGGGGTGAAGAGTGACAGAGAAAGCAAGTAGATGGAAAGACAGCAATTCACTCAAATCTCATTTCCCTTGAGCCAGAGTTAGCAAAGGACAAAAATGAGGAAAGCCAGAGAAAAACAAAAGGAATTAGTTTGACCATTATTGAACAAATCTTTGTCCAATAATGGATCCTATAACAATTTTCAGTGACAGAAACTTCTAAAATGCACCCCCCTCAAAAGCTAATAAACCATTGCACACGGCTTTTAAGCCACTCTTTCTACTTAGGTAGTAGCTGCCATCATCAGTTTGAATCACCAGAGTTCTTGCCCACTGAGATGGAGAGAAATGGCAGGAACAGGAAGGTTTGCTAGGACTAAAGAACCAGAAATGTAGTTGGTCCAGCAATAAAGCCTGGTGGGAGGACTGACTGTGAGCACAGCCAGGTCTGTCTCTTGGACCTTTCCCCTTACTGGGATTCTACTAGGAAAAGGAGCACAACTGAAAACCAAAAGAGCTTCTGAAGAAGCAGTACCAACTGCTTTGCTATCCAATAACAAGTGAGAAGCCCTTCACTTCTGCTTAGCCCCATGGTGCTTCTGAAAACCTAAGGGCTCTAACTGACCTCATATTACCTGTAGGAGGAAGTTCCACCTCACTGAATGGATGCTGTGGCAGACAACCCTCCTCCTAGGGTAGCAAAGCAATTAAAATCAGCAGTGGTCCTAACAGGTGAGCGTTACCTGTTAGGTCAGCAGATGGATTCCAAAGAAACTCAGGAGGATAGGAATTTCCTTTTTATTTTTAGTTCCCACCCCAATTACTGGCAAAGCCTAAGACTTGGGAATACAGTGGAATATTCCAATCTTGCCTACACGGAGAAGAAACTAGAGTTCCAACCTACCTACTATCGAAAAATATTTTTAAATATGTAGTTCCCCAAACTCCAAGGCAGGTCCATCTATTGCAATGGAATTCAAGGACCCTAAGGTATTCACTTTTCCTTTTAGTCAACTTGAATTTTAGAACAATCCTTCCCCCCACTCCCACCCCCAGCACATGGTTCTGGCCTTTTTCTCTCCCAGGCCTCTTCTTGACAAATGTGAGTGTGTAGCATTGTTGTAAAGCTGCCCACTCATGACTACAATCTCTTTTTTGTTGATTTTGATCAGGTTCCTGGGTAAGCTGAATGCATCTGGTCTTAACACTTAACTTCCTCCTGCCAAGGTGTACACATACCTCATTTCCACAATCTTTTAAATTAATTTTACATAATCATTACAACATCATCATTTTAAAGTAGTCCCAAAGATGAGAAACTTAGAAAGGATCATTTCCCCTAGGAATACACTTTGAGACGGGCATCTATCAATTTAATCAAGACATTCTCAAAAAACTCATTTATGAGCTGAAGTTGGTGGTGCTGAATGATGATGGTGTATGAAATAATTCTGGAGGAAATTGTACTCATATGTATACTCCAAAGGAAGAGCACTCCAATCATATTTTAGATAGTACTCCCACACCTCTTTACCTCTCTATCCTTAAAAATAACAAAATGATCATTTACTTCTTAAGCTCAAAAGCTCATCTTCACACAAGAAGTGTATGTCTGGGGGCTGCTGTGCTGACAAGAGTTGACTGAACTCCACCTCAGGTGTCTGAAGTATAAGACAGTAGAGGATTGTCTCTGGATTGCACAAATTAAAAACAAGGTGAGTAAGACCCCTACTTCCCAAGCCAGAGGCTTGGAACATGGCAACGAGCAAGTACAGAATCCGGGTCAAGAGTCAAAAAAACAGAACGAAACAAAACAAAAAACCACCACCAACAGCAAAGAGAATAGATGAAGCCTCGGCTCAGAAGGGACCTGGAAGAGGGATGCAAGTCAAGTTTCAGGTACCAGAGCTGGGAACCAGAAAATTCAGCAGGGAGTGAGGAAATAAAGAATGAAGATGCCCTAAAAGATAGGAAATTTTCTAAGGTAGCTTAGGACCAGCCCATAGGCAGGAAGGAGCTACAAAACGGGCTGGCCCCAATTTCAGCAGGGAACCTAACAAATGTTCCCATGACTGATTCCAAGGAACAGCACAACAGCTCTTTCAAGTAGAGAATCAAACTTGAGATAAAAACATCTACCAACCCTGGCTGGTAGCACAGTGGATAAGGTGCCGGCCTGCGAACCCAAAGGTCGCAGGTTCGATTCCCCAGCCAGGGCACATAACAAGGTTGCAAACCAAGTCTCCAGTCAGGTCTGTGGCTAGAGGCAGGTGAAAAGCAACCATACACTGATGTCTCTCGCCCTCTCTGCCTCTCTCCCTTCCCCTCCTTCTGAAAATAATGAAATAAAATCTTAAAAAAAAAAGAACAACAACAACAAAAAAAACCCACCAAAACTATTAAAAAAAAAAAAATCTATCATACTTTCTCTTGGAACACCTAGCAGTAAATGGTTTTGGATAGAAAATATCATTTAACTTCAATGGTTAAAAACAATTACTGAAACAAGATGTTTTAAAAATTTGTTGATTATTAAATTCAAATATTCTCATTTACATATCACCAAATCAGTTGATATTTCCTTTACCAAGCATCATTACAGAAGATAGAACAGTTAAGTTCCTGTTCTTAAACCAGGGTACACTTATTTAGCAGGAGGTGAAGAGCTGTTATGAAGATACACATGGCTCATCTTCTGAAGCATTAACCTACCCCCCACACAGAGATTTATGGACAAGAGTAAATTGGTAAGTACTTTGAAAACACTTCAAGTCAAACCAAAAAAAAAAAAGTTCTATGGAGTACACTGTTAACCTCAAGAAAGCTTTAGAATGTAAGGATTCACAAACAAGACAGGCTTGCAATTCCCCTTTCCACTTCTACTTCCTTATGAGGACACTTGCTATCTTCCTCCTGTTATTACCAACACCTAGGAGCAAATTTTGGAAAGCAATAAATTTTGTCACATTCTAAAACTTTTTAAAAACTATTTTTGATAGCTCTTTTCAATATTTACCTTTTCTTTTAGTAAACATGCTCTTCCAGATGCTCTGTGAGGTACAGAAGCCCCTGTACTTAATAACCCAGAGGTACAATCATCAGCTATCACCTATGCCTAATCTCAAAAGCAAACTTATGCCAACTAGCTTGTCTTTGGCAGCACCGAATGTTTTCTTCTAACATGCTAAGACAGTTAAATCCAAGCATATCATCATCCCAACATAATCATCAATCTCCAAGAGACACCTAGAACCGTTTAAAACCTACAAGCCAAGAAGTCTTTTTGTTTTTGTTTTCACATATTCTAAATATTTGAGGCTTCCAGATCTATTATATCCTAAAATAAGAAATGCTAATGTATTCATTCACCTTTGTCATGCCCTGAAATCCTAAACAGTAAATGGGTGATGAAGGGTACATTTAAACCAAAGATATTCATGATGTATAATCGACATTGTTGGGATTCATTAAAAAAAGGGCTAGGGAACTAACTACCATACCAACCTCTTGAAAACTTTACATGTCAGAGCCCATTATAAATGGAAATAAGGCAAAAAGTAAAAACATTTCCTAAACATACTGTGGCTAACTTCTCCAACTAGAGAATTCTATTTTTAGACACTCCTCCACAATTTTCACCAATAGCTAACCATCAATACCATGGCCATCATTTCAAATACTCCAGGAATACATTTTTCCTCCAAATTATCTGTATCAAATTTAGAAATAATTTCCTCCGAAATACCATATAGGGCTTTTCAAACAAAATAGCTAAATGGGCCCTGGCTGGTGGCACAGTGGATAAGGCACTGGCCTGCAAACCCAAAGGTCACTGGTTCAATTCCCAGCCAGGGCAACATAGCCAGGTGCAAGCCAGGTCTCCAGTTAGGTCCATAGCTGGAGGCAGGTGAATAGCAACCATACATTGATATTTCTCTACCTCTCTGCCTCTCTCCCTTCCCCTTTCTCTGAAAAATAATACAATCTTTAAAAAAATAGCCAAATGCACAGTTCTCACATATATGGTATAATCCCAAACAATTCCAGTCACTATAATATTTGTATTTTAGCTAAAAGCCAGCAATTTTTTTTTTTTTAAAGATTTTATTTATTTCCAGAGAGAGGGGAAGGGAGAGAAACATCAATGTATGGTTGCCTTTCACTTGTCTCCAGCTACTGATCTGGCTGGAGCACCTGGCTTGTAACCTGGTTATGTGCCCTGGCTGGGAATCAAACCAACAACCTTTGTGTTTGCAGGCCGGCACCTATCCACTGTGCCACCAGCCAGGGCCAAAAAGCCAGCAATTATTGACTGCTCACTACATTCATGTCCTCAGATACGGCACAATAAAGCAAAAAATAAACATTCAGCCAACCATTCCAGAAGAAAATATACGTGATATTATTTAATACCTACAGAAAATAATGCATAAGCAGTGCAAATTAGTAATAGTACAAAACAAAATGTAAGTTAGCCACACAGAATTTGAAGGGGAGAATTTACTAACAGAATTTCTGTTAGTAAATTGTAATGAGGTCCTGAATGAGGACTGACTATGAGACTGGCAAGTAAATGAAATACTACCACTTATTGGAAAAATAGCAACGCAAAGATATATGTGGGGGGGGGTGTGTGTGTGATTGTGTATGGCTGCACAGGTGTGAATAAAGCCAGTAACTATGGCTTCACTAGCTCAGATCAACTAAACAGACCAATAAAAAGCTAGAGAAGAGACATGCTTATAAAGGGTGGGGTAAAAGTAGGTTTACAGGTGATCATATGGAAAATATAATAATTAATAAGTAGTACAAGAATAAGCTGTGTTTCTTGCACTCCCAATCTACATTTGCCCTGCCCTGTATACCAAAATAGGTAGAACAAAGATGTTAAACATTTTGCTTCAGAAGCATTACTTTTATATTATATCCATCTCCATATCAGTTCCCTGGAAATCTTGGAAATCTAGTTATACTTTATTTGCATTTTCAACATCTTTAGGTAAATCTCAACTGTTGGCTCAAGTCCTCAAACCCTATTCATGATAGCACAAAATTACAAATCAATGAGGTTTCTTTTGGATTATGGCAAGAAAAAAAGAAAAGAAAACATGGTCCAAAGGGGATTAATTCTCACTATAAAATAATGAGATCTTCAATAATATAATTCTTTTTTTAAAATTTATTTTATTTTCTTTTTTAAAGATTTTATTTATTACTTTCAGAGACAGGGGAAGGGAGAGAGGCAGAGAGGGAGAGAAACATCAATGTATGGTTGCCTTTCCTCTGCTTCTAGCTATGGACCTACATGGGGGGAGACCTGGCTTGCAACCTCATTGTGTGACCCTGGCTGGGGAATTGAATCAGTGACCTTTGGGTTTGCAGGCCGGTGCCTTAGCCACTGTGCCACCAGCCAGGTCATAATTCTTAATACTTTAGTGGGCTTGAAGGAAGCAATGAAAATATCCAAGTGCTCCAGTAACCCCTTCAACCCAACCATAAAGAATGATTCCATTATTAGAGCAGATAAATAAACACCAGAGACTAAGAAAGCAATCTACAGATTGGGATGGAGGAAAGGGACAGGATATTTAGAAGTAAAAAAATGTATTTGTTGAAATTTAAAAAAAATCAATTATGAGCTAAATAGCATATTAGCCACAGCTTGGACCTAACTTCTGGTCCAAGGCAATACCCAAAATGCAAAGAAAACAAAAACAAGGAGATAGAAACGAGAGGGTAAGAAACAGAGGGCAGAATAAGATCTAATTATTATCAGGGCCAAAAGTTTCTGTAAAACTTCTCAGTTTCACCCATAACTTAATTGATTTGGATATTTTGAGCATATTGGTTATCTCCTGCTATTGGCTTCTAGAGGGTAGAGACTGGAGTTGCTGCTAAACATTTTCCAGATGTGTAAGACAGCCTCCACAGTAAAGAATTATTTGGCCAAAATGTCAATAGTACCAAGAAACTTCACAAACCACTTTTGACACATTTAGTTAGTCATAGCACCTTCTCCATTCGCTGCACAAACAGTTTTTGTGTGTGTTTCAGTTGCATTTTTACCTTTCTTGAAATAATAAAGTATAATATGGCAAAAATGTTGCATATCTTTTTCCATCTTCTATATTAAAATGGCTGCACAAAATCCAGCAATTTGGATTTTAATTTTTATTTTTAAAAAAACTTTTAAAAATTTACCATCTTAACCATTTTTTAGAGTTTATTTATCATTTTTAGAGAAAGGGGAAGGTAGAGAGAGGCAGAGAGAGAGAGAGAGAGAGAGAGAGAGAGAGAGAGATCAATGTATGGTTGCCCTTCACCTTCCTTTAGCTACAGACTTGGCTGGAGACCTGGCTGGAGACCTGGCTTGCAATGTGGTTATGTGCCCTGGCTGGGAATTGAACCAGCCACCTTTGGGTTCACAGGCTGGCACTTTATCTATTGTGCCATGAGCCAGGGCTGGATTTTTATTTTGAATTGCATACTGACATGATAGTTGTCACTACACATGCTAACAAAATTGTTTTGAATTAAGTTAAAGGAAATTAAGCACTACTAGAACCATTGTACAGAAAAAAACTAATGGACTTTTTACCAACTCCCAAAATAATGACTTGGAATTCCCTAAGAGTACAGAAAAACAGCAGTATTTAATAAAATGAACTGTAACTTTTTAGAACTAATCAGGCACAAATGCACAAAAGCATACACCAAGCTTAATAAAAATCAATGTTCACAAATGTAAAACTAGAGAACACCAAAGTCAAGTGAAAATCTCAAAAGCAACCAGAGAAGATAGACCTCATGCAAAGTAATTAATTTAGAATGACAACAACTTCAAGAATTAATGGGGAAGCCAGAAGACAATGGAATAATATCTTCAAATGTTGAAAGAAATAAGCAATTCACTGGTTTCATTTGGAGTGAATTCTATAGTTTTCAAAAATAAGGGCAAAATACACTTAATGGGTAATCAAAAACCTAGTGACGTTTCCATCCATAATCCTTCACTAACGAAATCTCTACAAGAATATAGTACTTAAGAGAGGAAAAAACTCATCCTAGAATAAAGTTCTATAACATGACTGATAATCAAAGAAACTGGGAAAAATACAAGTAAATCTAAATAAATATTGTCTGCATGTACTATTTTATTATGTTGAGTTTTTGTTTCCATAGACAATAAAAAACACTGGGAGATAATAGCATATAAGTTTGAGTGGGTCAGAGTTAAAAGATTTTAAGGTCCTTGTGTTATGAGAGGTGTCGTTCAAATAATGATTAACTTTAGAATTTACGTGTAACTTTAAGAATAGCAACTTGAAGACTGGAAATAGCATATAAGTTTCAAACCCAATTAGTGAAGTTTTAATATGGTTTTACTTTAGGTCTGGGTGAAGCACAACTGAGTTTAGCATAGATAAGTAAATAAAGAAGACAAAGTCATCAAGTCCAGCTCAAAGGTATCGAGAACAATTCTAATACTTGTTTGGTTCACAGATGCCTTTGAGACACAGGTAAAAGCTGTTGGTCCTCTCCCCTAGAAAAAATGTTTTTATGTACTTGTACAAATTTTCATACAAACAGAAAAGACCTTTCCCCAACTCTCCAAAGAAAAAGAATCCCCAAGGTGTTGGCCACCTTTACAAGGTGAAGACAGTTAAGCTTGTGTGGGAAACAGTAAAGTGAAAAGTTCTTCCCATACTAGAGTTAAAGCCTCATATTAAGTATAAGAGAAACAGCACAGGGCATAATGTTTCAGGAAGGAGAAACCGGGAAGTAAGGAGTCTAGAGTCATTCCTGTAATTCACTTTCATTTAAATGTAATCCAACAATTATACTATTACAATATCTGAACTATGGAAAATAATGACCAGAAACAAAAATGTCCTAAAGTCCTAGTTTTAATTTAAAGATTGTAAGCACCAATCTTACAACCTGGTGGAGGACATATGCCATATAATGAAAAGAGAAATTACAACTGTTAACTACCTGTTTTTTTTTTTGTTTGTTTTTTTTTTAAATTGATTTGAGAAAGAGATGAGAAAGAAAAAGAAAAAAAGAAACATCAACTTGTCATTCCACTTATTTATGCATTCACCTACTGATTCTTGTATGTGTCCTGACCAGGAAATCTAACCTGCAACCAGGGCTATCAGTATGATGCTCTAACCAACCGGGTTGCCCAGCAAGGGCCATACCTAGTGCTTTTAATACTCCCTTCCTGCAATACTTCAATTACTCACCAGCAATGATCAAAAGGCCTGCAAAAGGAACTAGTCTGGTGCACCTAAGCACCTCTTCTGCAGACAGATCCCAATCCCTCCTGACCCCAACTTGTAGCCTCAAGTATCAGAAATACAGACCACCACAATCCAAAAGCTCCTAAATCTACTCACATTCCAGAAAGAAGCTTTTTGGAACATAGATCCTGGCTCCCTCCAAACACTGAAAACTACAATTTCATGGTCTGACCCAAAGAATGTATATTTTAAAAGTATCCCAGATAATGCTGTTGCAACTGCAACAGTTTAAAACTATTACTCCTTATTCACAGAAATTTGACTCATATTGGCTTTGTGTATCACAGATAATTAAAACTCTAAATAAGAATGCTGCAAATAAAGTATTTCCTATGTATCATAAAAATAGTCAATGGTTAAAATCACTATAGAGCATAAGGAAAAACTCAAATGATTATTAGCTATCATAGCAAGAACAGAAAAAGACTTATTCTATACAGAAGAATTCAAAGCAAATTCAAAGAAAAAAGTACAGATGCCTCTACACCATTTATGTAAATAAATATTCTCAATAGTTCATATTTAAGATAGTGTTAATTTTCAAAATATACACACGTTTGGTTTTATTGCCCCTCAATTAACTTCAGAAGTCAAATAATTCTCTTCTTTTTCTAATTTTGGTGATCTCAACCTTTTTTTTTCCTTCAATTTTTCTTTTTCTTTAAGATTTTTATTTTTATTATTTTTAGAGAGAGAGGGGAAGGGAGAGAGGCAGAGAGGAAAAGAGACATCAATGTATATATGGTTGTCTTTCACCTGCCTCCAGCAATGGACCTGGCTGGAGATCTGGCTTGCAAACTGGTTATGTGTGCCCTAGCTGTAAACTGAATTAGCGACCTTTGGGTTCGCAAGCTGGCACCTTATGCACTACACCGCCAGCCAGGGCTACATTTTACTTATTTTTAGAGAGAAGGGAAGGGAGGGAGAAACAGAAAGAGAAAGATCAACGTGTGGTAGCCCTTCATACCCTGCTCGCCCACAACTGGGGATCTGGCCCACACACAGGAATATGCCCTGACTGGGAATTGAACTGGTGGCCCTTTGGTTTGCAGGCCAGCACTCAATCCACTGAGCCACACCAGCCAAGGGAGGTGATCTCAACCTTTAAAAAGCCAGCCACTCCTCACACAACACACTGGTTTATCTTAACAACATTCACAGAAGGTCTCCCAGTGTTGTGACTTCCATTTTAAACTA
Organism: Noctilio leporinus; assembly: GCA_004026585.1. NCBI lineage: Eukaryota > Metazoa > Chordata > Mammalia > Chiroptera > Noctilionidae > Noctilio > Noctilio leporinus. The sequence continues at coordinate 12,039 of PVIW01012509.1, forward strand.
CATGTAGAGATTTGTTATAAGTGCTTTTGGTCAATGTACATAAAATCCTTGTGGTACACAGGAGAAAGGAACAATCTTATCCCAAAGGAAGGAGATTCAAAAGGCTTCCCTTTTCTTCAAATCCTGATTATTCTTGCAAACTAATCAACTTTAGGGTATCTTTGTGAACCAGGTACAATTTCATTTCTAAAAGCTTACTTCCATGTTGGATATGTTCTCAAAAGGCCAAGATTAGATCACTATAATCTTGCTGAAATATAAAGTAGATATCAAAGTTCTCAAGGGAAAACCCCACATCCACTGAGAAAAAAGGAATTAAGATATACAAACAAGGAGAATGCTTCCCCCATGTGTTATTACAGGGTCAATTTCTTATTCAATCAACATATTGAAGGAAAGAGTGGAATCCAGAACTACTGGCTCTAAATGTAGAGCTTGAATGGGAGCACAATGTCTTTAATTACTCCACATTTCACTGTCCATGTACCCCAGCCCCAAAGTAAGCCTCAGCTCCAGAACAGATCATCTAAAGCAGAAGTGAGCAAACTAAAACATGGAGGCCAAACCCAGTCCTTTTTGTAGGACCCACAAACTAAGAATGACTTTTACATTTTTAAGCAATTTAGAAAAGGGAATCTTTCATGACATGTAAAAATCCTATGAAATTCGAATTTAATCATCCATAAATAGTTTTATTGGAACACAGTGCTCATTCATTTAGGTATTGTTTATGGCCACAGAGGTGAGTAGTTACAACAAAAACTGCTTGGTCTGCAAGGTCCAAAACATTATCTGGCACTTTACATAAGTTTGTGGACCTCTGATCTAAAGGATACTTGTTATTTTATGAAAACTATTAGGTTTTTACCAAGAGTGAGTCAAAAATCTGTCTTCACTGATCCAGCTGCTGGTGATGCAGAAAGTAAATCTACTGCATCCTTCAACAGCAGCTCTTCCAGTATTTGGAAGACTAATAGGCTGATGTTCCACCCCATCCTGTCTAAGCTCTGATCCCTTATTGTTTACTCACAAGGAATAATTACAATAACCATTTAGGCACTTACTAAAGACCTATTACCATATAACAGGCACCATCCTAAGTGCTGGAGATTTCATTTCTTTTTGGCGAGAAAACAAAGCTTGGCAATAAGGTAACTAACTTGCCCAAGTTCCCATAGCTGCCACAGATCCCTGCTCTTACTCTACCACATTACTTCAAAAAGCAAGACTTTGAACTTACTCTTTTGTCAATATATCCCTCCAGAATTATGGAGTCTCGGGCCAAACATGAAGCTTCTATTCTGATTTAGGCAAAATTGGGCAAAACTACTACTAATGTCTCTTGAGTGGCTAATACAGTACTTTCCCAGCCTTGTCAAATAGCTTGTTAGCCTGTAGTGTTCATTTACAACTGCCTATCATTTCTGCTTCACAAATAATATTGCCTTAATTAAAAAAATATACAACTCTATGTCTTTAGAAAACAAAACTAGGCCTCAGGGATGTATGTATGTTAAATCAGTTAAAATAATAACTATCATTTACTGAGGGTTCACTATGGGAATTGTGGGGCATGCTTCACATATTTTTTTCTTCTAAACTTCACAGTAAGCATTGGTCCCAACTTTACAAATCAGAAAACTATGCCCTGAAGGTTAATTTTCCCAAGGTGACAGGGTCAGGATTCCATTACTGTGTTCTCTGACTACAAATCCAAGTTCTCAACCACTATGCAGAACTTTCAAAAATCAACTTTTAATCATAATATATAGGGTTACCTACATGGAAAAAATCTACAAACCTTACCCTTCCCCTGAAAGATACCGCCTACCATATTATTTACTATCATCTCAACTATACTCCTGTAACATTTTCCCAAAACTTAAAACAAAACCCACAATCAAAAGTTCAATTGTAGAGGCATGGCATTCCTTTGCAATGTACTGACTTCTTCCTCAATAGATATTCTTCAAGAGTATGAACCATTCTCATACCTCTCTCTCTCCCCCATGAAACCTCCATGACAGGCATTCAATAAACATGCTAAATGAACAGAAATGATGGACAAAATTTGAGGTATAAATGAATACTACCAGGAAACTAGTGAGTAGAAGATACGGAAGCAGCAAATAAAGAGCTAAATGTAATTCCTTATACACTAGTAGTAAATGTACAGGGTAGGCATGATTAATTGGCAATAACTTTGCATCTCCTTATTTCATGTGCTTATTTTGAAAAACTATGTTTCTAAGGTTATGACTTAACATCATCGTTTCAGATATAAAGCATTCAATTCTGAGAGCAATCATAGTTTCTGGACTGCGTGCAGGGCCCACTGCTACGGAAATTGCGGACTTCAATACGTCACTTTCTGTACAGCTGACAATGTGAAGAAGGTGTATGATGCTGATGCTGATCCTGATGTTGCCACACCAACAAGGAAAATGCTTAAGGTACACAAGGATACACAAGTTCAGATATTGTACACAGAATCCCAGAGATCATCAATGACGTTCCAAGAGAGTCAATGTGCTCCATAGCAAGAGAACTGCAGATGTGCCATGCAATGGTTCTCAAGATTATTGCTAAAGATATCAGATACAGATCTTATGTTCTTAGAAGAGGCCAGTTTATGACACAGCAGACAAAGGAAAGGTGCTTTGAAAAAACAGGGACACTGCTAACAAAACTGAAATATCCCAAAGGAAAAAACCCTCTGATATTCTTCTCCAATGAAAAGAAGTTTCAGTAGGACCAAATAGTCAACAGAAGAAACAACAGGTGGCTCTGTGAGAATCTTAATGAAGTCCTGATTGTCACAAAAACTCAATTTCCTGCTACAGTGATGGTGTTTGGTGTTGTCGGCAATGAAGGAGATATTATGACCCCATGTTTGTTTTCACAAGGCTTGAAGGTGACTGCTGATGTTTACCTTGACCTTTTGAGAGTAGTTGAACCCTGGATGGAAGCAAGCTATAAATGGACGTCATTTTATCTTCCAACAAGATGGTGCATCAGTACATAACACCAAAAAGGTACAAGAATTTCTCAGTGTCAGTGTTCTTGAATTCTGGTCAAAGGAAATCTGTCTGTCTAGTTCACTAGATGCAAATCCTTCAGACTATTATGTATGGAATATTTGTGAGAGAGAAGTTAATAAAACAACCTCATTCCAATAAAGAAGCTGTTAAAGCTAAGGTTGAAAACATTATGATGACCATGGATAAGGAAAAGTTCATTAAAGCATACTCAAGATTCCCAAATTGAATCGAGTCTGATTGCAGCAAGTGGAGACTTTTTTGAACAATTAAAAAAATGACTATGTTTATGTATTTACATATAAAAATAAATTTATTCCCAAATATAACACTTCTGTGGTATGTTGTTTATTTTACTAAACTTCTGCCACTTTATTGCACACACCCTGTATTGTTTTCAGGACTGTTTTTATACACGTAAGGTACAACTTATGTATAAGGTGCTACCCTCACCCAACACTAATGGAATGAGTTAACTTATTATGCATTTATAATCACAGAAATGAAGAGGGAATATTCAAGCCTAAACTATTAAAAAATAATCAAATGGAGAAACCAAAACCTCTTACATCCTCATACTGTGTACTTTCCCAGTTGTATGTCTTAGCCTGGAAGACCTTCTGCATCTTAGCCTCTACTTCTGGGCCTTCCCCATACACAACACTTTCCTTCCTAGAAGGGAACAAGGAGTGTTTTTTCCCCTTTACATACCCAAATGATCCAAGGTAGTATTTTGAACACAGTAGGGCACTGCTACTGTATAAAATAATTTAACAGAACACTTTCAGCACCAGCTAAGGTACATTGACCACATATGACTTAAGGGGAAGCAACAACCTTACATTAATTCTACAGAAGGTAGCCTTCTCCTAAGAACACTTGCAAACACTCGCTTTAAAAAAACAAAAAGTTGTTAGAAGATTATCATGGTTGGCAATAGAGCTCCATTCTGTGCCAACAGAAGAACCATCAGAGGGTTCACCTGGGACTTAAGGGTTCCTTTACAAGAGCCAAGGAGCTCTACTTGTTATAGGCGCTAGATCCCTTGCACACTCAGGTCCCTAAACACATCATAAAGGTGAACCTAGAGAGTATTCCTAAGTTTTAAGTCCCTTACTAAGATGTATTTATATGTAACAGAAGAATCATCCAAAAGAAGAGAAAACCTTCCAAGCTTCTGTGCTCCCAGAAACTATACTATACTTTAAAATACATCAAGAAGTTACATGTAGGCGTACCAAATACATCTAAAGATCCGGGCTCATAACTCCAAAACTTGAAGTTGAAGCTGGCAAAAACCACTGCCCATAACTACAAGTTCTGATTGTGCCCCTTCTTACTTTCAACTCTGCGGAGCATATGAATGATTGTGTATCAGCGTTAAATTTAAATTTCCTGACTCTGGCCACAATGCTAACCTAATTAAAGCATGTGGTCAACGTTTCGCATTTTCGGTGCGATATTTTGCATCGCTTTGGCTAGCAGCAGAGTCAAAAGACAGTTGCACTCTTCCTCTTGCTCCTCCCCCCTCCCAAAGCCGGAGGCAAAACCCTCTCCAAAATGCTTTATTAAATGGACAGGAAAACACCCCCGCACCGCCCACAGACCCCAAGCGGTATCGGGGGCTTCACAACCATCACCCTAGCCAAGAGCACTTTGGGCTCAGTCTGGGAGAGTCACTCGTGTGAGCGCTACTTCCCCACAGCCGGGACCCCCCCACCCCCTCGAGCCGGACAACTCGGGAGAGGCCCCCCGCCCGACGGGCCCCTGAGGAAGCATCGCTTGGGCTCCCCTCGCACACATTTCCCGTCCAGCAAACTGTGGCCGCAGAGAGGGTGGGGGCGAGGTGGGCGCGAGCGGCAGAGCCGGGCCGTCGGACTGGACACCGTCCGCGCTGAGCAGGGGCGGCCGGGCGAGGGCTGCCCGAGGGTCCGGAAGGGGGAGGGGAGGTACCTCGTACAGCTCCTCGGAAGCCATGGTGGGCAGTGGAGTTGCGGGCAGGCGGGAGGGACAGGGTTGGGGCGAGGCGCCGCCGCCGCTGGGCGGCCGACACTTTGTTTCAGTTGGGTCCCTGCGTGGCCTGCGCTTCCTGCTCTTACTCCCGGCCCCAGGAGCTCAGCACCGAGGAGCCTCTCACACTCACTGCCAGTGCGGCCGGCGGCCGCGGCGGGGTTGTGCGCAGGAGCAGCTGCGCAACGCGCCCTCCGCGCCCCGCGCTCACTCCCCGGCGGGCCGGCTCCGGCTAGGGCTCATCGTGCCCCGCCGCGGGGCCGGGCCGGGCTGGGGCGGGCTTGGCGGCAGTGAACGGTGGCGCGGTTGACTCCGTGGCTCCCCCTCTCCGGCGTAGAGCAAAAAATCTTCCTACTTGTGACCAAAAAAAAAAAAAGAAAAGAAAAAAGAAAAAAAACTGTCCCGGCTACTGAGCATGCTCAGTGTGGCTCGGCAGCGAAGCCGCGCTCCCGCGCTCCGGGTTTTCAGACTGTCACCCTTAGGAGAGGCGGGGAGGCCGGCGGGGCGGGGCGCCTGAGGGGAGCGGTGAACTCAGCTCCGGGCTGAGGTGGGCGGTTGGCGGCAGGGAGTTAGCAGCAGGAAGGGGTGTGGCCTGGGGTGGTGGGCGGGGTCTTGGCTCGACGTGGGCGGGGCCGCGAGCGCGATGGGCGGGGCAATGACTCCCCCAAGTCCCCTCCCAGAGGTTGGACCCGGCCCGGGCACCGCCCACCAGCGCGCCTCGACGTGGGTGCTGGGTGACACGGCCCGGTGCCCACTGGGGCAGGCAACTACGAGCCCCAAGTTGGGCAGAAGATGGAGGGGTTCAGCTGATCAGAGTCTGTAGCCCACTGCCCCGACGGCAGCGGCCGGGTTGACAGATGCGCGGCTTCCCTCCAGGAGAGCACAGAGCTCCCGCCTCCTTGCGCGCGCCCCGGTCGCCCGTCCCGGGCCAGACTAGCCCGCGTAGGACTGGCAGCGTGGCCAGGTGGAACGCCCCCCCCCCCACCACGTGCCCGCCTTCCCCGCGGCAGCCGCCAAGACCCGGAGCCCGGATCACGTGCCCCGCTGTGTAGGACGGAGTGCTCCAGGCAAACTCGCTCAGCGGCAGGCCGGAGGTGGGAACCAGGGAAGAGGGAGCCGGGCACAGGCGAGGGTGAGGCGAGGGCGGCGCGAGGGCGCGGCTGCCTCCGCTCTGCCCGCAGCTGCCCCCACTTCAGGCTTCCCAGTTCCTCTTGGAGTTTCCATCTCCTCCAAACGGGAGTTGTAAAGAGGGTTCGTAATCTGGACTCCAAGGAAGTCTGGGTTCCAAAGGAAGGAAACTGTCAATAGTCATTTTTGAGGGGAATGGTGTGGGCAAAGTACTTGACAGTCTATCTCGGTCAGCACAACAATGAGCCTGCCCTTACTCTACTTAATAGGGGAAAGGGGCAAAGTGGGGACCGCCCGCTTGCGTATCTTCCAGGGCACACCTGCCGGGAGACTGGACGTTTTCCCCATATATGCAGAATGGGAAAGAAGCTTCCTGGCCCGACACTCCCAAGCAACTCCAAAGCTTCCTGATGAATGCAGTGGAACTTCCCCATGAGATACTGCAGACCCAGTTTTGCACATTCTCTCCCACTCCCTACACCTGGAAACCACCATCAAATCCTACATTTTGCCCAATACACCCTAGTCTCTACCTACTCGGTTCAGGTGTTCTACCTAGCTCTAGTTCCTCAACCACCTCCTAGTCAGCAGGCTCCTCCCACCAGTTTTCTTCCCAAAACCCCATTCGGTTGTGCCCCGAATATACAGTTTAATAACCACAAGGCTTTTCACAGACTCCGCTGACTTTCCTACCCTCCCCACGCCCAAGAACGAGCACCGCGCTTGATCTTAAGTCACTTAAAAGTCGAATTATCATTATCTTAATGCAATTCCCTCTGCCTTGGAATGTCCTCTTTAAACCTTAAACCCCAGCTCCAACGTCACCTCAAAAAAAAAAAAAAAAAAAAAAAAACCAACCAAAAAAGTCGTATTCTTACTTCCAAGGCTAAATTAGTTACTTCCTCTCCAGAGGCTCCTGAACCACTCAGTCTGCTCCATTGCAGCACTTATCTCAGTGTGTTTTAACTCTTTTGTCCACTCTTGTCTCACACTTCCATTTCAAGACTATGACCTCCCAGATCTCATTTTCACAGTTGAGTCTCCAGCCCCTGGCTCATTCTCTACATACAAAATAAATTTTTGTTCAATGAATTGGAACTCCAGTGTTCAAAATAAAGCCCGATACGCATACGTCCAATTCCCATTATCAAATGCTTTAACAACAGAATCACAAGAGTCGTCACCTCCTTTGTCTAGGCTCTCGCAAGTTCTGCCTCTTTCCCTGGTGGCGCATCCAATTTTCTCTGCTTCCTTCAAATATTACCGCCTCTATCCTTTCATTTAATTTCATTATTTGTTGCATTTGATTATTGTCTCTCTGGCACACAAATTCATGAATGTAAGTTGTAAGTTTCTTCGGGAGGCAAAGAGGAGGAGAGGACTTTATCTGCCAGGTCCCAAAACAGCGCACACTACTCAAAAAAGTGCTCAAATGCTTGCATTTTAACAAGATGGTTAAAAATCATACAAGCATAACAAAATGTAAATAATAAAGACATCCGCCATCTCAAATGAACACACATCTCACATATAAACCTATGACAATGATAGACTGATAAAAATAAACATTTATTCTTCTTCTCATGGCCATGATAGATAAGTACAGAACTTGTTAAGCATTCACAAGTTGCTTCACTGTGTGCTTAATGTGCTGTAATGTTAAATATATTGCCTGTAAAATCATCAATACTACCACTGTTACCAAGGGAAGAAACAAGGGTAGAAAGACATCCACAACAACCATAGTTATTAAGTTAGTATATTTGAGATATATATAATCGTAGGGTAAGTTGACTTTTCCCAGTGGAAAAAAAAAAGGGGGGGATGGAGGAAGAAGGTATAACAGCCTAAAAATGTTAACTCTAAAGGTTAATTTATATGAACCTGATGGCCTGGCTTATTTATGATCCTATGATTACTCATTAGCATTCAAAGAGTGTCCACACTCTACTCAGAATAGAGGTCATCTGTATAACAAGCAGAAGTAAACTATTCTCCTAAACTCAGCTCTAGCTACCTCTCTCTTCCAACAATTGTCTGGTTTCCTATTAAAAACACTAGCAGAGGAGACTGGTACTAAGATACCCAACTAGTGATTGAAATATTGATGAAGTCATCAACTGTCCACTTTGTTCCTCTCCTCTACCCTCCACCTGAAAAGCCCACTGGTTTATTGAATGCTATTTTGCTTATATTTGTATTTTACCTCATTAGTTCAACTTGTCATACTGTTAAGCAAATTATGCTTCTTCACTCACTTTTTTATATGAACATTTTACTGATGTTCATAAAAGAAGCACTTATGTTTAAGCTTTCAACTTACACCGCCTTTTATGAAATAGAGAAATTTTGCAGTAGTTACCATGAGCACATGTATGGGTGCTATAAAAGTACCTTTCCAGTAAATTGAGAGTAAAATAAAATCACATCTACTAAACACATCAAGGTAGATATCTGCATTGTACCAAGAACACATGAAACACAGTAGTATTTACTAGTAAAATACACAAATTGTAAAAATTATTGAAGTAGTAAACAAGTATGATGTAAATATGCAATTAAAATTCTACACATCTACGAGCAATAAGCATCAACTCTTACCTGATGTGAGCCAGTGATGGAGACCAACATAAAACAGTTTACTCCTTTTTAAAATGTATCTGAATTGATAATCGGTACCCCTCACGACAAAACTTTCCAAATCAGGAGTCAAAGCTGTTTCCAACTTGGCAGAACTATGAACAAACATCTTAAATTACAAAGTCTCCCCCCTTTTCCCAACCAGTTTCTTACTTTCTCCCAAAAATCTGCATTTCATCTACATTTGAATTCCAAAGCCCGGGAAAAGGGATGGGGGATGGGATTGGAAAGACAAAAGGAGCCAAAATCTAGCAACTACTACTCTTAGAGCCAAAGACATTTTCAGGTTCAGTGGCTGTGAAAAAGTTAATAGTGATTTCCCTCATCAATTTTGCACTCCAAAAGCATAATCTATTTTGGCTGCCATCTCCAAACCTCAAAATTTAACTATAGTTTTTATGAAGACATGACCTAAGAGTATTTGTTTGTGCACACTGTGGCCAAAAAGAAATTAAATACCATTCTTCTTATAGAATATCCACTCCCCAAAACTTGGGGAAATTCCTCTCTCAACCACCTACTCAAAAGAAAGGAAGAAAATGTCAAGCTTAAGAAGCAAAAGAGAGAAACATTGAGAACCAGTCATAAAATGAACTCAGGTGCTGGGACCTTTTATGAGCTTGAAGTTAACCAACTTTTCCTTCCCTGAAAGCTTAAATTAGATACCAGAGCCCTTTTCTTTTCTGGACAACCTCTGATTCCTTTTGGGTTTGGGTTGCTGCTTCCTTCCCTGGCCAAATAGTCAATTGCCCATTTCAACTGGCAGCCTTTCCCTGCCTGTATCCATCTTGGACTCACTAGGCTATTTTATCTTTTGTATAGAAGCTAGTACCTCACCTAGATGCCACACTGTTGTTTCCTAGCCGAATGCCACCACTTATTTAATCTCTTTGCTCTAGTAGTATCAATTCTGAGACTTCTTCAAAATTGATTTAACCAATTTCCTCTTAGGCTGAGATTCCACTATTGCCTAAACTTCATCTACTTACAATTAAGGATAATTTTCTTTCTAAATAGATTTATGTTTAAGTGCAGTTCTTTCTTTCTTTCTTTTTTTCTTCCTATTTAGCCAATGGTGATTCTACCAAAAGAATCCTTGTAATATGTATTTGTTATATTTTCTTTTGATTGATGTAACTGATCAAAATAGAGGAAGTTTTTCATTTATTACCCCACCTTCTGAAAAAGAAAACAACCTAAAGTCATAAAGAGTATACAGCCTCAAGGTACTGCCATGACATTCTGGTTGACTTTACACCAGGGCAGTAATTAATTCATTTTGGATTCTCAGGGAAAAGCATTAAATGTTAATGTCCCTTCAGGTATTGTGATGGAAACTTAGGTTTTTCACTCCAGTGAGACCATCCAGTAAAATCTTCACTTTCTGGCCTTTAAAAGAGCACGAGAGAAAAATTCTTGATAAGAATGAGTAACTGGGCAGAAGATGAGTGTGGACTATCTGGCTGGTAAAGAAAATAGAAATACTAAGTCTACAAAAACAGTGGAATTCAGAATTAGCTCAGAAGATGAATAGGTTGGGGTTAAAAATAAGAATAAATGAACCCCTAGCAGAGTGGATCAGGATGGTATGGATCTGATCACAGGTCGGGGCACATGTAGGCATGAGCCAGTGAATGCATGGATAGATGGAGCAACAAGTCTCTCTTTCTCTCTCTCTCTCTCCCCTATCCCACCTTTTTATCTTTATAGGTCAATTAAAAAAATTGTAAGAGTAAATGAATCTGAAAAGAAAGCTATGGCCTCACAAGCACTTGTGAATGTACTGAAGCTTGATTTTTCAATCATTAGTATTTTCTAGTGTAGAGGTCCCGGACTTGTGGTTTCCAGAGGATAACAACAGATTCACTTCATAACTTATTAGAAGCACAAATTCTCTACCCACTACCCACATGCTGGCACCCAGCAATCTGTTTATCAGTCCTCCAGGAGATTCTGGTGCATGCTAAAGTTTGAGAAGCACTGGTTTGAAAGTTTTGTTTGGTTCTTTGTTGTTTTTCAATCAAAATATAGATTTCAAACCATTAGTGAATCTTTAGATTATTTTAATAGATCTTGACTCCCATTTTTTTAAAAAAGGTTTTATTCATTATTTCCAGAGAGAGGGAAAGGGAGAGAAGCAGAGAGGGAGAGAAACATCAATGTGTGGTTGCCTTTCACCTGCCTCCAGCTATGTGCCCTGGCTAGTATACCAGCAACCTTTGGATTCGCAGGCCGGCACCTTATCCACTGAGCCACCAGCCAGGGCTTGACCCCCATTTTTAAAATGAGACAGGATAGAATGGATAGAATGGGATGGGCTTGGGAAAGAATCAGTGTACCAACATCACTCTTTATGCTGTCCATTGTTTCCATTATACATACACATATGTGTGTATATATACATATGTATATATATATATATATATACATATGTATATATACACACACACGCACACACATACACATGTATATCATGCACTCGGTCATAATGTAAAATATATTTCTAATATTTTGAAGAAGATAAAAAAATTTGAAAGTTAGTGTTTCTGAGATGGATAATGAATTTCTGCAAAGTTAGATTGCTACTTATAAATTAATAATATTGCCAAAGTGCTTGAAAACCATTTTCTTAAATGGTGCAATAATCTCTTTTTTGTAGTACAAAAGTATGTTATTTCACCATGAATAACTACAAAGATGGTTAGACCAGGTTCCTTTCTGAATTATCACATATTCTAGAGTAATATATTTAGAACTAATGAGGGTTTATAGTATACATTTTAGGCCTTTCTTTCCAAAAAATATAGAAGCATTTCCAGAGTATCCATAATAAACTGTAAATTGAATGCAGTTTACTTTGGTCAACAGCAACATTTAAAAAATAAAGAAACACAAGCACTTTTCCTATGCTGGGAACTGTTAAAAATATTAATCTCTTTAATTCAATAAGTACCTAATAAAAATTATAGCTAACATTTACCAAAAAACCTAAGTAAGTGCATCCATCCATAAGGCACCTTTCAAAACAAGCTCTATTGCCTCCATTCCTTGTAAATGAGAAAACTAAAATTTATCTTCAGGTACAAGTAACTCTAGGGGCTGAGCTTTGGACTATTAAGTTATAGTCATTCATTCAAGAAACATTTCTTCACCACTTTTTGAGTGCCAGGACCCTTGCTAATCAACATATGTGCATACAATCATTCTTTCTTCTAGGCACCTAATAATTTATTAGAGAGATAAACATTAAATTGTCAAGGGAAAAAAGACTTAATTATAAATTAATAATACTTGCAAGGAGCTGTGAGCTCACATGACCTGAAGGTAAGTCTGGTCTGCTATTTATTTCTCCCAAAACAGTGTCTATCTCCCCATGGACACTCTAGACCTGCTTGGGCACAGCAAAGCAGGATCATTGAAAAATTATTTTCAAATAATTTGATACCTTTAAGAAAAGCATCTAAATATCCATTATGGGAGAAAGCTGCATTTTGAACTCCATGCAATTGTTTTACAGTTTAATATTAAAGAAAAAAGAAATATGAGACATTAAAAATGACAAAGAATAAAACAACAAAAATGTGCGTATCTACTCCCCAGCTAAGGGTAATATTTCCATGTTGAAGCTAATATTTGGGAGATTTTTGACTACTTTACAGAAGGTGGAGAGTATACTATAGTCTGCTCAGTGTTTAGGGCTTATTTAATTATTGTTCTTTGATAAAGTTTTTAAAAAATTTTACTTATTTATTTATTTAGAGGGGAGGAGAAGGAGAAAGAGAGAGAAACATCAATACGAGAAAGAAACATCAATATGAGAGAGAAACATCAATCAGTTGCCTTTCTGAGAATGAACTGAGAATGAACTTGCCAGCCCAGATATGTGCCCTGACCAACTGAGTGACACCAGTCAGGGCTTTAATAAACTGTATTGTAATTAATTTAGATTTATAAAAAATTACAAGGATAATAAAGATATTCTATTCCCCACACAGTTTCCCCTAATATTGACATCTTGCAACAATATTGTACATTTGTCACCAATTAATGAGCCAATATTGATACATTATTATGCATCAACTGGCTGTTAATAGATATGAGTTTCATAAGTTATATGTATTATGCATTTATAAGTCTAATGCTCATGTATGTTCGGTATTAAGGATATACAAAATAGAAACCACTTTACTGTTATATAGTTAGGAGACCTGATTTATATTGGATACATTAGAATAAGTGGTAATTGGTATATCAATTGTCCTAAATGTCCTTCTAAAATATTAAAGGATTTGTTAAAGTATACATACATACAAAAAAACCTCTCAGATTGTTTTGGGGCTTTTATTTTGGAAGTAGACTATATTCAGAGATTTCTATAGTGAGGGAATCATCCATAATCAGGGACAGACTCAAAAGCAGTCAAAAGAGCGTGACAGCCTCTAGTGAGAAAACGGAAAGTAGGTGTGCTCTGATTAGAGGTTGTTGGCATGGGGAAGCCAGAAATTGGCTAACTAGAAGCAGGGCATCTCATGTTATTGGTTTGGAGCATATTTGGCTTTTTCTGGTTGTTCCTGTATTAGAAGTGGGGATGTGGCAGTCCAAATTCTTACTATTCTAGAAGAGTCGCTGAAGAAGGGGTTATTGTCTTCTGGATTGGTTGTTTGAGAGGTTATTTCTTATTTTCTCTCAGTATTTTGAATATACTTTGTCTTCTGATTTTTGTTCTTTTTATTGAGAAATCTGGTATATTTTTGTTCCTTTGGAGATTTTAAAGATTTTCTCTTTGTCTATGGTTTTCAGCAGTTTTACTTGATGCATCTAATTGTTTACATATTTGCTCCTGCTTGGGTTCCCAAGACCCACTGAATCTATGTATTGATATCTTTGACCAATTTGGGAAATTTTCTAACCTATTATCTCTCTCTCTCTCTCTCTCTCTCTCTCTCTCTCTGAAGAATGGAGAATTTTCTTATTAATGTGCTGGACTAAAAAGTTCTCATGTATTGGTCCTACAGTATACAAGCTGAGAAAATAGTATTTTTTTTACATCTTAAATTTGGATCAAAATTTATTTTTCAAATTTTATCACCCATTATCTCTTAATATTGCTGCTACCTCAGTCTCTTCCTCTTAAGACCAAATTCTACACATGTACGAACATACATTAGAACTATTCACTGTAGCCCTACGTGTCTTGCTATCTTTTCTGATTTTTCTACTTTTGCTTTTCCACTTTATTCTAGGTACTTAATTCTGATGTATCTTTTTTTCAGTTCACTAATTCTCTCTTTCGTTGTATCTGATATGCGATTACACTGTTTTGTTGTGTTCTTTAGTCTAGACTATCCATTTGGTTATTTGTTCTTGGTGAAATCTTCAAACTTGTTTGATTTTTAAAATCTCCTTGACCTTAGTAATATAGTTATTTTGAAGTCAGTGTCTCAAAGTCTAATATTGTAGCCTCTGTGGGTTTTCCTCTATTATCTGCTTTATATATTGATTTTATTTTATTGTTTTTTGAAAGATTTTATTTATTAAATTTTAAAGAAGGGGCAGGGAAGGAGAAAGAGAAGGAGAGAAACATCAATGTGAGAAAGAAATGTCCACTGGCTGTCTCCCATATATGCCTCAACTGGGAATTGAACCCACAGCCCAACCATGAGCCCTCACCAGGAACTGAACTGGTTCCCTTTTTCTTTGTGAGATAATAAACAATCAAATGAGCCACACCGCTCAGGGCTCTATTGATTTTACTATGTTATTTTAGTTCTGTCTATTATTTTTCATTTGCCAGATGTTGTATTTGCAAAATTATAGAAGTGTTTAAAGTCTGTGATAATGCTGTCATTCTTCAAAGAGGATTTATTTTTGATTCTGTTAGCTAGCTAGGTACTCAAATACTCAAAGGTAATCTAAACCCAATTTTAGGGACTGAGATAATTCAAACCAGAACAGCAGTCTGTAGGAGTGCTTAATTCTGAATTACCCTTTTTCTTGTGGTCACTTTGAACATTCTGTAAGAGAGTTTTAGTTTAATATTATAGCACATAATATTATTGCTATATTTGGAAATATGGTCAGAAGGATGGATTAGATCCAACATCTGTATAATACTTTACACTAAATTAAGAATATGTTAAATTTCCATATCAACGAATGGAGAGAGATCAATGGACTTTATTTATTAAAGATAGGATAGGATTGAGAATTAGGTGGGTTGGGAGATAATTACAGGAAAAACAAACAAACAAACATGAAGTGAAACCTCACTGAATTTTTTACCTTAAAGTAAGGCTTATATTGGACAGTTTAATCAGTATTAAGTCCATGTATCTCTCTTTATGATGAATCTTTCAACCAAGTATTTTTATTTGCTGCCAGATTTTTTCTTGGTCTCTCTATGCTGATTTCTTCACAGTATAGGTTCAGATTTCTCACTCTGAATAGCCCAATTTTACATATACCTTCTTCTATGCTGGAAATAGATGGCCTTCTACTTTGCTGAAGCTTCTTCTCCTTTCTCTATTTATTGCAAACTCCACTAGTATTCCCCTAAATGAAGGAAACTTTCTTTTTCTGACCAATCCACAAAGAAGTGATGCCATCAATGTTTAACATTAAGCCCATATCAACACCACACAGTCCTCAGAAGTAGCATAAACATTTATACACCCTTGGGTATGTTTATTATTCGGATCATTTTCTTTAACTGTCATGTTTTTTTTTTTTTTAAATGTCTTTGTTCTTATGCATGTGTGAATGCACCTTCACTCTGCTTTAGAGAGCTCCCAAAAGAGTTTTAGCCAACGGTACTGTGAACTCATCTGCTTCCAGCATAGACAGTTCAGTGATAAGGGTGAGATCAAAACGCCATTAACTGAACTGGTGCAGTCTCTCTCTCTTTTTAAAAACTTTGACTATATTAAGGCACAATTGTCATATAAAATTATATGAGAATTACTTGATTTTAAAAGTATGTAAGTGCTCGCTTCGGTAGCACATATACTAAAATTGGAATGATACAGAGAACATTAGCATGGCCCCTGCGCAAGGATTATACGCAAATTCACCAAGGGTTCCATATTTTTGAGTCCCAATGAGGATCAACCCAAACAGACCAACACCAAGGCACATTATTATTAAAATGGCTAATTTCAAAGACAAAGAGAGAATCCTAAAAGCATCAAGAGAGAAAAGACAAATAACATACAAGGGGGCTCCAATAAGGCTATCAAATGATTATTCAACAGAAACAATTCAAGCCAGAAGGGAATGGCAAAAAGTATTTCAAGTCATGGTAAACAAAGGCCTGCAACCAAGAATAATACTCTACCCAGCAAGGCTCTCATTCAAGATAGAAGGAGAAATAAGGAGCTTCCCTGACAAAAAAAAAGATGAAAAGAATACATCTCTACCAAACCAGCATTGCAAGAAATGCTAAAGGGTCTGCTTTAAAAATAAGTAAGCAAGTAAAATGAAGAAACAGAGAAAGCCAAAGAGGAATACAGACACAAAGGGACAAAATGGCAATGAATAAGTATCAATCAATAATAACCTTAAATGTAAATGGATTAAATGCACCAATCAAAAGACATAGGGTAGCTGAATGGATAAGACAACATGACCCACATATATGCTGTCTTCAAGAGACCCACATTAGAACAAAAAAGCGACACAGATTGAGAGTGAAGGGATGGAAAAATATATATCAAGCAAATGGACATGAAAAAAAAGCTGGAGTAGCAATACTGATTTCAGATAAAATAGATTTTACAATAAAGGACATAAAAAGGGATAAAGATGGACATATCATAATACTTAAGGGAACAATCCATCAAGAAGAAATAACTCTGATAAACATATACACACCCAACATAGGAGCTCCGAAATATATAAGGAAAATCTTGGAAGACTTTAAGAAAGACATAGACAGCAACACACTAATAGTAGGGGTTTTTAATACCCCACTATCAATAATGGACAGATCTTCCAAACAAAAAAATCCCCAGAGATGTTGTGGCATTGAACAACACTTAGAGGAAATGGACGTAACTGATGTATACAGAGTCTTTTACCCCAAAGAAGCAAAATACACATTCTTTTCAAATGCACATGGATCATTCTCCAAGATAGACCACATGGTATGTCACAAGACAAGCCTCCACAAATACAGGAAAATGGAAATCATACAAAGTATTTTCTCAGATCACAATGGCTTGAAACTAGAAACCAAATTCAAGGGAAAAACCCAAAAATTCTCTAACTCATGGAGACTGAAAAACATGCTTTTAAGCAATGAAGGGGCCAACAATGAGATCAAAGATGAAATCAAAAAGTTCCTGTAAACAAATGACAATGAACACACAACAGCCCAAAACCTATGGGATACAGCAAAGGCAGTTCTCAGAGGGAAATTTATAGCAATACAGGCCTTCCAAAAAAGGTTACCAGAAGTTTATAAAAACGACTTAACCACAAAGCTGCAAGAACTAGAGGAGCAACAACAAACAAAGCCCAGAGCAAGTAGAAGGAAGGAAATCATCAAGATCAGAGCAGAACTAAATAACTCAGAGATTCAAACTACAATTCAAAGAATCAACAGGTCCAGGAGCAGGTTCTTTGAAAAAATAAACAAAATTGACAAGCCCTTATCCACACTCATCAAGAAAAAGAGAGAAAGGACCCAAATAAACAGAATCAGAACTGAAAGAGGGGAAATCACAACTGATACCTCAGAAATACAAAAGATAGTAAGAAATTACTACAAACAACTATATGACAAAAAATAGGACAACCTGGCTGAAATGGACACATTTCTGGAAATGTATAATCTGCCAAAACTGAACCCAGAAGAAGCAGAAAGCCTGAAGAGGCCAATAACAACTAGTGAAATTCAAGAAGTAATCCAAAATCTCCCAAAGCACAAAAGCCCTGGACCAGATGGCAACACAGGTGAATTTTAACGAACATTTAAAGAACTAACTTCTATCCTCCTCAAACTATACCAAAAAATTCAGGAAGAGGGAAGACTCCCAAACTCTTTCTACGAGGCCAATATTATTCTAATCCCAAAACCAGGGCAAGATACAACTAAGAAAGAAAGCTACAGGCCAATATCTCTGATGAACATAGATGCTAAAAATCTCAACAAAATATTGGCCAATCAGATTCAGCAGTATATTACAAAGATCATACACCATGATCAAGTTGGCTTCATTCCAGGGATGCAAGGATGGTACAACATTCGTAAATCAATAAATGTAATACACCACATCAACAAATTGAAAGATAAAAACCATATGATCACATTAATAGATGCTGAAAAAGCATTTGATAAAGTACAGCAACCATTTATGATAAAAACCCTCAGCAAAATGGGAATAGAGGGAGCATACCTCAACATCATAAAGGCCATCTATGAGAAACCTGAAGCCAACATCACACTTAATGGACAAAAACTGAAAGCTTTCCCGCTAAGATCAGGAACAAGACAAGGCTGTCCACTTTCTCCACTTCCATTCAACATTGTCTTGGAAGTTCTAGCTATAGCCGTCAGAGAAGAAAAAGGAATCAAAGGTATCCAAATTAGAAAGGAGGAAGTCAAACTGTCATTATTTGCAGATGATATGATAGTGTACGTACAAAACCCGATTGGCTCCACCAAAAACTTACTCAACCTAATAAGCAAATTTAGCAAAGTAGCTGGGTATAAAGTCAATATCCAGAAATCAAAAGCATTTTTGTATACCAATAATGAAACAACAGAAATAGAAGTGAAAAAACAAATCCCAGTTACCATAGCAGCAAGAAAAATAAAGTACCTAGGAATCAACTTAACTAAGGAGGTCAAAGACCTGTACTCAGAAAACCACAGAACAATAAAGAAAGAAATCAAGGAAGACACAAATAAATGGAAGCATATACCATGTTCATGGATGGGAAGAATTAACATTATTAAAATGTCCATACTACCCCAAGCAATCTACATATTCAATGCAACCCCAATTAAAATACCAATGACAGACTTCACAGAAATAGAAAAAATACTTCAAAAATTTATATGGAGCCAAAAACACCCACGAATAGCCACCACAATCTTGAGAAAGAAGAACAAGGTAGGAGGAATCACAATACCGGACTTCAAACAGTGCTACAAGGCTACTGCCATCAAAACAGCCTGGTACTGGCATAAGAATAGACATATAGATCAATGGAACAGAATAGAGAGTCCAGAAATTAACCCAGGACTCTATGGTCAACTCATATTTGACAAAGGGGGAAGGAACATCAAATAGAGTAAAAACGGTGTCTTCAACAAATGGTGTTGGGAGAACTGGACAGCAACATGCAAAAAGATAAAACTAGACCACCAACTTACACTATACGCCAAAATAAACTCAAGATGGATAAAGGATTTAAACATAAGCAATGCCACCATAAAGGTCCTGGAGAAAAATATAGGCAGTAAACTTTCAGATATCCTACGCAAAAATATGTTTACTGATATTTCACCAAGGGGAAAGGAAATCAAAGAACGAATCAACAAATGGGACTATATGAAATTGAAAAGTTTCTGTTCAGCTAAAGAAACTATCAGCAAAATTCAAAGGGAACCAACTGTATGGGAAAACATAATTGCCAATGATACCTCAGACAAGGGTCTGATCTCCAAATTATATAAAGAACTAATGCGACTCAACACCAGGGAGACAGACAGCCCAATGAAAAAATGGGCAAAGGACCTGAACAGACAACTCACTGAGGAAGATATACAAAGGGCCCAGAGGCATATGAAAGAATGCTCAACATCACTAGTCATCAGAGAGATGCAAATTAAAACCACAATAAGATACCACCTCACACCTGTCAGAAT
>PVIW01012510.1:0-31824 GCA_004026585.1 Noctilio leporinus
TTTTTTTTTCATGTCCATTTACTTGATATATATTTTTTCATCCCTTCACTTTTAATCTGTGTCGATCTTTTGTTCTGAGGTGGGTCTCTTGAAGACAGCTTATATGTGGGTTATGTTTTCTTATCCATTCAGTTACCCTGTGTCTTTTGATTGGTGCATTTAATCCATTTACACTTGATGTTATTTATTATTGATTGATACTTATTTATTGCCATTTTCCCCCTTTGTACCTGTGTTCCTCTCTGTGTTTTTTGGTTTCTTCATTTTTTAAAAGCAGACCCTTTAGCATTTCTTGCAATGCTGGTTTGGTAGAGATGTCTTCTTTTGTTTGTGAAACTCTTAATTTCTCCTTCCATTTTGAATGAGAGCTTTGCTGGGTTAAGTATTCTTGGTTGCAGGCCTTTGTTTCCCATTACTTGGAATACTTTTTGCCATTCCCTTCTGGCTTTTATTGTTTCTGTTGGATAATCATTTGATAACCCTCTGGGAGCCCCCTTATATGTTACTTGCTGTTTATCTCTTAATGCTTTTAGAATTCTCTCTTTGTCTTTGAAATTTGCTGTTTTAATTATAATGTGCCTTGGAGTTGGTCTATTTGGGTTGATCTTCATTGGGACCCTCTGTGCTTCCTGAACTTGAATAACATTTTCACTCATCATGTTAGGAAAATTTTCTCTCATTACTCTTTTGAACAGGTTTTCCATTCCTTGTTTCTCTTCTCCTTCTGGTATCCCTATAGTATGGGTATTTTGTGTTTCATGTTGTTCTGCAGCTCTCTTAAAATTTCTTCATTCTTGTTCAGCCTGTTTTCATTCTGTTGCACTGTCTAGGAATATTTTTCTACATTGTCCTCCAGCTCTTTGATCTGATCCTCTGCTTCCTGCCTGCTGTTGATTCTTTCTACTATATTCTTCGATTCAGATATTGTATTCTTCATTTTCTTCTGGCTCTTACTGATGGTTTCTATGTACTTTTTAATGCTGGTGTAGTTCTCATTAAGTTCCTTCTAGGTTCCCTGGAGTTCTTAATAGTTCCCCTGGAATTGTTTGTAGTTTTTTTTTTTTTTTTTTTCCTTTGAGCTGGCTGAGCTCATTGAGCTTCTCTATCATCTTAGACTTATTCCTCTGCCATCTTAGACTTCCCCTGGGAACATGTCTCCTGGCAGAAGTTAAATGGATCATCTCAGTTTGTAGCACTCTTCTCAGCAACTAGCATTGAGCTCTTCCAGGAACCTCTGAGGGCAGTTAAAGATGGTCACCACATAGTTAAATGGATCATCTTGGGTTGCAGCATTCTTCCCAGAGATTGGCATTGATCTCTTCCAGGAACCTCTGAGGGCTTGGAAGCCTCAGAAGAGGAAAGCAGTTAAATGTCATAAGGCCCATTCACTTCTGCTGACCACAAACCAATTTTGGGGCAGGGAAGCATTTTGAGGTTGTCTACAGAAAGATAACCTACCAGCATGGGCTTTCTTCCAAAGAACCTGAACCTATGTAGCCCTTACCCATCTAGCCCCAGCTGTTGCACTTGAAGATTCTAAGAAGTCAGGAGAGATTCTGGGCATAATCCTTATTTCTAAACAGAGATTCTGTGCCAAGTTGTAACCTGCTCTCCCAATCTGCTGAGCTCCTCATTTTCACCAATTTATTGATTTGGATATTTTGAACATGTCAGCTAACCCCTGGTATTGGCTTCTAGTTGGGTAGAGGCCTGGGGTGCTGCTAAACATTGTCTAATGCACAAGACAGTTCCACAGCAAAGAATTACTTGGGCTAAAATGCCAATAGCACCAAGAAATTTAGCAAATCATGTTTGACACATTTGCTCAGTCACAGCACCTTCTCCATATACTACACAAATCCTTTTTTCAGTTTCCATCGCATTTTTACCTTTCGAGATAATAAAGCATATGCTGAAAATGTTGCATATTTTCTCCCATCTTCAATATTGAAATGGCTGCACAAAAATTCACCAATTTTGATTTTTTTAAAAATAATTTGAATATTTTTTAAAAGATTTTATTTATTATTTTCAGAGAGAGAGAAAAGGAGAGAGGCAGAGAGGAAGAGAAACATCAATATATGGTTGCCTTTCACCTGCTTCCAGCTACAGACCTGGCTGGAGACCTGGCTTGCAACCTGCAATTTTGATGTTTTTAAAAAATATGCACTAATATGACAACTATCACAATATAATCTAACAAAATTGTTTTGAATAAAGTTAGAGACAACTAAGCACTGCTAGAACCATTGTATGGAAAAAAACTGAAGGAACTTTTAGGCCAACCCAATATTTATCCAGTGAAATTCTATACACTAAATTAAATCACTTGTTATTTAGGGCAGTCCCCAACCATTTTGGCACCAGTGACTAGTTTTGGGGAACACAACTTTTCCATGGGCTTGGGTGAAGGAGATAGTTTCAGGATGATTCAAGTGCGTTACATTCAGGCTCACCTCCTGCTGTGTGGTTTTTTCCTAACAGGTCAGGACCAGTACCAGCTCTTAGTCCAAAGGTTGGAGACCCATGAATTAGGAGATTGCTTATAGTCAAAGAAGTACTTTAATTCACCCATAAAAAATAAAACACTTATTTTTATCTATATACAAACCACCTAGTGAGTCTTATACACTTTGGAATTTGGGAACCATTGGGTTAGTAAAAAAATAATTTGAAAATAAAAAAAGTCTACATATAGGTGTCTGGGAATTTGAACCATTCTATCTTTGAATTAACTATCAGATTTCTAGACATGAATGGAGATAAGTGGGTTGAGAATAATGAAATATTTCTACTTACCTGTAAACATGATTCCCTTCATTTTATTAAGCCTCTAAACATTATTTTGATTAAATAGAACAGCTCATTGTAGTGAGAATTAAATGAAGATAGTTAGGTCCTAAAATCTGTGCACAAGTTAAATGGGTGAATGATTTAATTCACAGTATGTTGATGTGTGTGTGTGTATGGGTATGTGTATGTGTACGTGTGTGTGCATGTATGTGTGAAACTCTGGGAATAAATGTACCAAAATTATTAACAATGATTGATTGTCTTTAGGAAGCAGGATATTTTCAGTCATTTTATATTCTTTGCATATTTTATAACATTTTCTAAAATTTTTACATTTTAAATTATAGCAAAATCAAATGGAAGGTACAGAGAGATTTTTACCCTTTACTCCTGACTTATCTTACTCATGCATTGTGCCCCCTCTCTCTTATTAGAATCCCCCACCAGAGTGGTACATTTGTGATAACTAAAGAATTTATGTTGACACATCATTATCAGTTGAAGTCCATAGTCTACATTACAATTTAGGGTTCACTCTTAGTATAGTAAGATACATATTTTTAAGAAACAAAGGACTGTGGCTTTTCTTTTTATTTTTTCTTTTCTTTTTCAAAATCAACACTTTAGTCTTAAGTAAATCTAGCTAGTCCATAGGCCTTGGGGCAAAA
The DNA here is from genome assembly GCA_004026585.1 of Noctilio leporinus. Taxonomy (NCBI): domain Eukaryota; kingdom Metazoa; phylum Chordata; class Mammalia; order Chiroptera; family Noctilionidae; genus Noctilio; species Noctilio leporinus. The sequence goes on from PVIW01012510.1 coordinate 3,462, forward strand.
ACAGTTTGTCCTGTTGGATTCCAAGAAGGGGGTTCATGAATCAGGTGTTCATAAGGTATGCATAATCTGCCTTGAGTAAAGGGCAGGAACACCTTGGTTATTACCTTAATGATGGTTCTCCTCATTTGAGAGATATTTGAGAAATATTATAAGAAAAGGACAAAAGGAATAAAGTAGTCCAGGTTAAACACTATTTAATCCCCAATGGTTTTTCTTTTCCAAGTTAGTATAAACAACCTTAATATGACTGAACTGGAAGGTCCTAAGCTCAGATCAAGTCCACTAAGGAATATGAAAATGCAACACAATTTTTCAGGATTTCCAAAGTTAATTTTCAACTACTAGTTGTTAAAATAAAGACCTCAAAAATTAAAAAAAATAAAAGAAAAATAAATAAAGACCTCAATTTGTGGTCCCACTTGTGTTTCTTCAGAATAAAGATCCTGTTTTCTTTTCATCCTCTGGCCTTATAATTATAATTATTTTCAACATATATTCAAAACATACATATGGATGTGAAATAATATGATGGAGGAATAAAATAATTCTTTGGGAAAATAACAATATTGAAATCTTTTTTATAGATAGTGAATAAAACGAAGATTTTAGGTGACTTGGCCAGGATTCTGAAGTTCAAATTCTATTCGTTTTTGAGATAAAATCTTCCAGTTTTAGAGAACAAGGAGGACTTGAGGAGGCCCCAGATAATGACATTTGGGGAGTTATTTTAGAGAAGAGGTCAATCTTTGAGTATACTAAATATGAAATAAAGAAAATGCCATGATAGTAGCAGTAAAATAAAAGGGGTCAGAAAATGAACTGGAAGTAAGAACAGGATGAAGAGAGGACAGCAGCATGTTCATAGGGATAGGACAGGACAGAAGGTAGAAGGGAGTTTAAGAAATGCTTCTGAAGCAGAAGTGAGGGGCAGCCAGAGTGTTATTTAAGACCAGTGATGGAGAGCAAAGAGAAGCTACATAAAATCTAAACTGGTGGTTACAAGGGAATTTATTGATGAAAGTAAAATCATAAGTTGCATGCTTAATGTCAATCTAGTTTACGGTTTTAAGTAATGTAAACTAAGGGTGACAGATTCAAAACAGATGGCAGGAAGCAAGTTTTACTGAGAGCAAATCACAAATGCCTGTGGAATGGACATCCAACAGCACTCAAGTTCATTTCCAAGGGACTGCGCCACCTTCATCAGTGATTTACACATGACAGTCATGGGCAGAAAGCACCCATTAACAAAGTTCCTTCCAGTTTCCAGCAGGGAGAGTCTGTTCATTTGTTTTGCATGATTTGCTGATTGCATGTTAGGGGAAGACCATGAAGCTCCTAATAGGAACATTGTGGTGTTGACTTTTGAAAAACAGATGGCTGTGATAACCTCATGGCAAATTCCTTTCCCCAGTTTTCTTTTCAGATATTTACATCTGCTCTGTAGGACTAGGCAGAAATGTTTGGGCAAAAACTGGGTTTTGCATGCAGTGTGGTGCTCCCACCATTTGACTCAAATAGGAATTGGAAGGAAATCAGATTTAGAAGGTTTTCCTTTTCATCACTGTTCATATCAAAATTTTAAGGTAACTGCCTGCTTTATAAGATTTAAAGATTCTTCTGCTAGTGGTGTTATGGAAGAAACTCAGTTCTTCCTGCAGACACAGTAAAGAATTACAGATTAGCAAGTCTATTTGTGTACAAGCAAAGTTTATCAGTGTTAAGCCCTCATGGAAGAGAAAGGGCCTAGCTAAGTTGGGAGTGAAAGGCAAGAGCTTTGGTTGTAAAAGCAAGGGTGGCAAGAGGCAGGGGTGACAAGAAGCATCAGGTCCTTTATTCTAAGGACTTACATAGTTGATGAGGGTGAAGGAGTTGTGTACTGATTGGTGGGCAAAGGTGGTGTCAGCTTCCCCCTGGCGGATATGACTACCCAACTGTAGTGTGGATTCTTTTCCAGATAGTAGAAATGGTACATAGAATTTCAAGGAATCCCCTCCCACTTTCTAGTCATTGGGATGTTCAGGACACCTGGCAATCTTAGTACAACTGTTACTGAAGTTTACAGAAGACCAATCTCAAGGACTCTCCTTTTCTCCCACACTGTTATAGCTTTGCTTATGATCTTATTGGACCAGGATCAGGACTGCTAGGTCAATAGGTGAGACATGTCTCTCTCCTCCCTGCCTTAGTTTACTTTCTATTTCACCTGGGAATTGCCCAATTTGAATATTTCTTGAAGTTCGAGACACAGATGCTATTTCTTTTTATAAAATTTAAAAAAAAAATTAAATTTATTGGGGTGACACAGTTATTAAGATTATATAGGTTTCAAGTGTATAGTTCTGATACATGATCAGTATATTTCATCGTATGCTCATCACCCAAAGTCAAATCATCTTCTATCATCATATATTTGGCCTGCTTTACTCTTTACTACCTGTCCCTCCTTCCCTTTGGTAACCACCATATTGCTGTCTGTGTCTATGAGTTTGGTACCACTGGCCCTGGAGAGGGTAGGGTATTTCTCTAGTGGTCCTGAAGAGTGATAGACTGATAAGGGAAATGGTTGGGCTGGGGCTTAGCAAATTGCTAAAAAATCAATAACAAAAAAGGAAATTGGAAGTTTTTAGCTATACTGAACCTTGAGTCAAGACAACACTTATTAAATGTTATGTTAAATATATTACACTGTTAAGACTATTAAAAGGTTGAGGCTTGAACCTGCAGGAACTGTAATTTCTCTATGTTCTTCTTAACTTTGACTTTGATGTCTGTGGTGGCATCAAGACCCTTGTGAAAAGGGAGACATGCATATTTTCTTCTCTTTTTGGACTACAAACTTTCTAACTGCTCCATTTTCTACAGCAATAGCTCATTCTTTCAGTCAACCAGGATAGAAATCATTTTCAAGTTGCTCATTTATCCTGCTTTCTCTAGTTGCTTGCCTCTTCTGCCCTCTGGCTGCTACCTTAGCTCAGGCCTGTGTTGTCTCATAATCATTTTACTAGCTCTTTATGTCACATCTCTTTCTCTAGTCTAGGATCCAGTAAACTATAACCTGCAGGCCAAATCCATTTTGCAAACATAAAAAATATTTTTTAAATAAAGTTTTGTTGGAACATGTCCATACTCCTTTTTTTAATGTATTATCTAGTGCCAATTTTCTCACCTACAAAACCTAAGATATTTACTGTCTGCCCTTTACAGAAAAACTTTTCCAACTCCCATGTCCAACAAAGGATGCTAAGTATCAATTCAATATTCTGATCACATCCATCTAGGACGTTCAAGGAGGAGAGAAAGGAACTGACATTTGTTGAGCACTCCATGCAAACTAAACGGCTGAGCAGCTTTCATAAGTAAAACTCAGGTTTAAAAGTCAGGGGCATAAGAATTACAACTTCCTTATTTTTCTGAAATGTGATATAATTTCTATTATGAATTTCCATTATTTGCATGTCAGAAATAATCTCAATTAGTCTTCCCCTCTCTTCCTGCCCTGGGATTTTATATGCTCTCTGAGTAAAGGGAGGTGTGCAGTGCTCAGATGTTAGACAAGTGGTCCTGCAACCAGTCATTGTTATCAACCTCTTGCCTGCTCCTTCACTCATTCATGGAGGTCTTGCTATAGTTGCTTCTTGTATCATTCTAAAGGAAACTTTCAATATACCTCATTTTTCATTTCCCCCCGATACTCTGGGCTTTAAAGAAAATGTGAAATGTATTTCCCTGTTGCTGGAGTGACAGGACCTCTGTGAGGATGTCAGAGACTTCATCTCTTTCCAGGTCACTGCAGGTAGATACAATACTTCTCCTGCTTCTTGACCACACTGAGTCATGGCAACTCAGTGGGTTAGGTAAGACCTTTTCTGCTACAGAAACACTTCTCAGCTATTTCTTTATAAGGACTTGTGACTGTCTAAGGAATGAAGCACAGGTTCCACATTGGTCTTAAATCCAGAAACCTAGCCAGATATTTCTCTCCATTCTTCCCAGAGCTCTAGAGTGGGTCCCCATAAGCTCTACTTTCCCAACATTGCAACATCTAGTCAGTTCATGTTTCCACCTAGCTTTCCTTCATTGTCCAACCTGGATATTTTTGTCTAATCAAAATTATAGGCCTAGGGGACAGGAAAAGGCAAGTTTGCTCCTAGTCATCACACACTTCAAAATCGATATAGGCACATAATGTCTTTCCCCTTTTCCCCGTACTTTAGACTCACAAAACTCAAAACTCCAAATTCGATTCCTGTTTACTCTTGTTTTCCTGTCTCATGCCTTTCCTGCAACAATGGACACATTGTTGATGAGAGTTTACAGTAATACATGGAAAAGCCATGGTTATTATTTCATAATAATCTCCCTCCCTCCCCCTAATATACACATCTTATTTGGTCCTACAAAAGCACAGGCAGGTAGAGAGTTCTGCTTCTGTTATATAGATGAAGAAATATATCTAGATGAGATAAACATTTGAATAAGAATATGAATTCAGGTCCTGATATCCCCCCTTCTATGGCATTGCAGCATGAATTTTACACTAAATTTTGGCTTTAAAACTTTATTCTACTCTTCTTCCCTATTTAAAGTCTGCATTGTAGATTACTCAGCTTCCTACTCCTTTTGGTTGTAACAATTTTATAGCTTATAAGACTATATATTAGGAAGTTGCAAGTTAAAAATGTAACTAAACAACTGTACATTATTTGCTCATTTACTCATGGAACAAATACTCATTGGCCCATTAGGTGCAAAGTAGTATGCTAAGCACTGTGACCCTAGGAGTTGAATCTAGGACATTATATAACCATGGGGTTATATCATATGGGAAGGGGTAAAGATATTTAAATAGTCTTCACTCTCACAGATACATTGTTAATAGAGTTAAATCAATGTGCAATAAATTTGAATCACATTGTGGTCTCAGAAAAGAACATTTAATTTGCCTGAGGGATCAAGGATGCTTTCATAGAAAAGGCAACATCTGAGTTGGGTCTTGGATGATGTATAGAACTTTAAATGTATGAGTAAATATGGAAGAGCCTTCCAACTTCAAGGTATTGCCTAAGCAGAAACGTTATATAAAAGAAGAACATGATCTATTTCTGGATTGGAAAATAGGATGGCATGTCAAACCCCTCTGATGGAAGGGATGTAATAGGATATATACATCTAAATATAAATTGAAATCTGAACATTGAGAATTTTTAATGTCTCAGTAAGGAGCATGAACATTAATCCCAGGTAATTGGAAATTAATGACTTCTAATGAGAAGAGTGACATTGCCCAACCTGAAATTAACATATTTGGTAATTTTAACATGTAATTTGTAGGGGGAGGGAAGAAAAGGCAAACCTATGGTTGCAATTCACCATTATATTTATTTTTATATTTGAGCCTACTGTCCACATTGTTCATGCTCTCAATTAACACGGGCAGAAGAAAATTACTTGTGATTGTCAAACTGGTGGAGTAGAGATTCTGACTTTTGTCTGTTTAGATGTCCCCTATAGATGGTGCTCATTAGCCAAGAGGCTTTTTTGTTTTTTTTTTTCTGTTCCTCTTAGAAGTTTTTGTTATTTTGTCATTGGATAATAATGAATGTGTCAGAGTAAATATGTCTTAAGTGCCTGAGAAATGCTTATCTGCCGTAGAATATCACAACATAATTTTTGAGATGATATACATTTGTGTGTGTGTGTGAAGCCTAAGCTTATTATTAAGACATGGCCTTTGACTACATGTTCTTTTAAAGAGAAAGGGTAGAACATATCTTGCTTACTCTTAATTTTCTCTTCCAGTCATGGCCTTTCAAAACCTTCTGTCATGTTAAGTATATAGATCAGGAATAATTGGTTTGTTCTGGAGTGTAGTTACAAATCTGTTTCATTGCAGAAGTAATGGGGGAGAGGCCCTGGCTGGTGGCACAGTGGAAAAGGCGCCAGCCTGCAAACCCAAAGGTTGCTGGTTTGATTCCCCAGCCAGGGCACACAATCAGGTTACAAGCCAGGTTTTCAGTCAGGTCCGGTGGCTGGAGGCAGATGATAGGCAACCATAGATTGATGTCTCTCCCTCTCTGCCTCTCTCCCTATCCCTCTCTGTAAAAATAATAAATAAAACCTTTAAAAAAACTGATCAATTTCTACCTCTAACTTAATTGTTTGAAATGAGAAGAAATGGTTCCTTACTCTGCACTGTGTAAGACATTTGTTTTATGTATTGATTCATTTAATTAACTGATTAATCAAAAAACATTGTGATATACCATAAATTGGGTGTTGGATTGGAAGGTAAAAGTGATTATGGAGGGATTATGATAAGGCTCAATCCAAGAGACATATAATTGAATCTTAAAACCTTGAACTATGTATTACCGATATCAGCTAATCAACAAAATATTTTCCCCCATATCTGATCTGTGGAAAGTGAAGTACTAAGTGCTATGGTAGATACAAAAATATATCAAACAAGCTATATACACTCAAATGAAAATGTTCAGTAAGTGTTAATTCATCACATAAGTAGAAACTGAAAGTAGAAATAATATAGAAAGTAAGAGGCCAGAAGAAGTGAGCTTTCTATGGATTTAGTTGATCAGGAAATGCCCATGGAGGAGGTGGTAGGATTTGACCAGGGTGACATGACATTTGCCACTTCACTTCCATGTCTTACTGTCATAAACAATTTTAATCCACTTAATCTACTGTATAAATAATGGTATGAAATGGTTAAATATAAGAAATGTTTTACTGTATTGCGTTATACTCTGATTAGTTATTAAGTGAAGATAATTTCTCATAACTTCCTTTAGAGATGAGAAAATTAGTTATGGGTGAGCATAATCCATTAATTATCTCATGTACCTGAAGACCTCTAGGGAATGCTTCACAATAGAGCCCCAGACTGTTACATTTTGCATTTGAATTTGCCGAGGATTAGTAAAATTGGATGACTCTCTGTTGACTATGCATTTGAAGTAGCTACTGTGCATTGTTTATTTCCCTAGAGAGTAAGAATTCTATAACATCTTGCTTTTAGTCAAATTATGCTTCTTTCCCCAAAGATTTTCACATGCAAGTAGATTAGACAAACTGTAGGAATTCATAGTGACAGGGCTCTGGGAATAGAGAAATATTCCTATATTGCTTTAAATATTACTTTTAATTATGGAATATTTCAATAATGCAGAAAAGCATAGAAAATAATATAATAAAGATCATGCATCCTTAACCTAGATTTAATAAATATTAACATTTTGCTCCCTCCCCCCTTTTTTTTTTCTTCAAATCTCTCTTTCTCCTTTAAAGAGCTAGACTAATTACCAAGCTATGGCTAGTGGGGTTCAGGTTTTTTTAAGTTCATTCTGAGATCTAAAGAGTCATTAATTCCTGGTCAGGGCACATACCTGTGTTGCAGGTTTTGTCCCCAGTTGGGTACATGTGGGAGGCAACTGATCAATATTTCTCTCTCTCTCTCCCTTACTCTCTCTAAAATAAGTGAATGTATCCTCAGGCAAGAATTAAAATAATATTTATCAATATAGTTAACACATTACTTCTTCCTCTGTGGAAGGAAGTAGTTACTATGCTGAAGTTGTACTATCTCATTTCTAGAAATACTTCCATTTTTTGTGTCTATGTAGTCACCAAGAAACAAAACATACTGTTATTTATGTGTTTCATGATTTTATATAAATGACATCAGGGTTGATGTATTATTGCACCTTGCTTTTTGTGGTCAGCCATTATATTTTTGAGATTTACCTTATTGATGCAGGTAAATCTAATATACTCACTCACATGAACTGTTGTATAGTATTTCATTGTCTGAGTCAACCATAGTTTATTTAGAACTTTCTCCATTTGTTTCTTTTCATGAAGGCTGCTTTTGCACATGTGCATGCTTCTTAGGGGAGAACATCTGCATGTGGAATTGATATATCATGACAGTGTTGGCTCCACTATCAAAAGTCAGAAAATCTGTGATGGCTCTAAAACAGCAGTTCATTTCTTGCTCACCTAACAACCCAGTGCAGGTGCTTATGTCAGTGTGTGGTTCTCCTCAGTGAGGGACCTCAGAGCCTCAACCTGTTTCCTACTGTGTCTCCTGCTCCTCCAAGCCTTTATGAGTGGCGTGCAGCTGGGGGAAGTGGAGGAGGCATTCCCACTCTCCTAAAATTCTCTATTGGAACTGGCAAAAACCTCTTCTACTCTTTATAGAGGGGTAACAGATTTGTTATTTATGCACAATTTATGGGTCTTTATCCTTACTATGGGAGTCAGTCATAGTAGGGGACATCTTTAACTCCTCACCCTAGAAAACATTTCTGTTCAGCTTCTACTCTCTGGCCTGGATTATTATGGATGATAAAATTGCCCTAAATTTCCTCTCTATGGGCCAAGGTGAAGTTTTAGTAATCACAAGCACATTGTGCTCTATCTGGATTAACACCACAGAAAAAGCAGAGGTTCATAACAAAACATGAGAAACAAATCTTGTTTCCTAAGATAGACCCTGGTGATTTATGGGGTTTGCTCAGTTGGCTGAATCTGGGACCTGGAGGTGAGGAGGCATGGCTAAGGCCAATACTGTAGGTTGGCCTCATTCCATTGCCTAGAGTCCTATTGATAACAGCTTTGATGATATACTGCCCAAGATGGATTCTCAGATTTGATCCCAGCCACTGTTGGTGAGGTTCATCAAAGTGATTAACTCAGTGGGGTACTCAGAAAAATTTGATGTACAAAGGAGGGGTGGCTGTTGTTAGAAGTTATTTTTCTGTGGTTCTATGACATTTCTGCAGAACCTGCCAGCAGAAACACTGACCATCCTTGTTTTAGACTATCTTGATTATAATTTCCTGACTATCATAAGTATTTCCATAGAGAAAAGGACAGTTATGCTTATTATTTACTATAAAAGAATTAGATTTCCTTATCCTAGTGTTTTTCTACTATAGCTGAAATCACTGCATGTGCAGGTAGCATTTTGTCCTATTGGGAGCTGGCACAATAAGTTGCTGAGACTCTGGCTCCTATTAGTGCTGTGAGGAGTAAAGACCTTTGTCTCTGGGCCAGAAATCTAATCCTTTCTGTAAGATTCCATGATGCTATGGAAGGTGAACTTGTTAGCTTGCTACTAGGGTAAAAATCTCAGCATTTTCAAAGTTCTTGCCACTAAGAAAATACGGAATATAACTTGGGTGATCTTGGATAGGCACCTAACTACAGTGAGTCTGTCTTTCCACATATATTATAAATAAAGGGATTTGAATTAGACCAAATTGCTGTTAAGTTCCCGGAGAGTTTGAAGAGCTATGATTCTATGATTCTTTTTTTTTTTTTTTTTTTTTAAGATTTTTTTTCATTTTTTTTAGAAAGAGGGGAAGGGAGAGAGGCAGAGAAGGAGAGAGACATCAATGTATGGTTGCTTTTCACCTGCTTCCAGCCACAGATCTGACTGGAGACCTGGCTTGCAACCTGGTTATGTGCTCTGGCTGGGGAATCGAACCTGCAACCTTTGGGTTCGCAGGCCGGCACCTTACCCACTGTACTACCAGCCAGGGCCTGATTCTATGATTCTGTGGAGCGATGACTTAGTTCCTTGCTTAGCAAAATCCCATTGGACTAGGTAGTGAAGACACTACTGATGCTGGTAGACACCTTTGGCTACATCTTCTTGACACTTTCCACTTTATTCTCCTCTGTCCTGGTTCTTTATGCTTTCATTTCTAAGGTAATAAGTAGATGGTAAATTCCTCAAAGGCGGTTTGAGAAACTATCATTTGGAAAAAGACATTTCCATAGTTGAAGACATGGGGGGGGTGCATATTAAATTTCTAGTTTAATTAGTGATTTAAGGAAAATCTGTGTTTGGCATGGCCTCTATTTTAGTGGACAGCAAATCAAGGCAGTTCTTACCACCTGGCTGTTTGGGGAGCATCAAGGCATTAGGAATCTGCATGTCATTGCTCACCCAAGAAACAGAAAAGATCAGGAATCCAAGCAAAGGGCACTAACTCAAGAGACTTAACTTGATGCCCTTATTTGTTTTGAATATCAAGCAAGTTGTCTTTCTTATTGCTGAAGCTTTTACATTGGCAAACTTGGTTGCTAACCCTGTTTTTCATGTGGGATTCTGTGAGGCTTGACAGGAAGGTAGTGGGCAGAGGGAGTCCCAAGTTGAAAAATGATCAGGAAAGATAAGGATTTTGCAGAGTTCTGAGGCATTTGCTCTTTGCACCTCAAATTATTCTTTAACCGAAATGCTATTGCTCTTATATATGACAAAAGGTGACAGGTCAAATGTTGGCAAGGGTCTGATTGACAGTGCAGAAGCCCAAGCCTGGAGGGATAGCAGAACATACTACAGTGAAGAGCTTCAGCCCAGACAGAAGAAATGCCAGTGCTGTGAATTTTCTCTCTTAGCTTACTTCCATAATCTTTATATTCAAGCCGCAGACCTCAGGGCCTGTGAACAAACATACTTGTTTATTTACTGCTGTTTTTCTGGAACACTGAGCAGCACTGGGTGTATAAATACCCAGTGCTATCTTTAAGGCCAGGGCTAAGAAGAAACTCTTACTCTTTTTAGTCCTATAGTCTTTCACCCCAGAGCATCACATGCATGTTTTCTAATGAATGATTCAACATGATCCTTACCAACTCTATGATGCTCTTAAATATTTTTGGAATGCTGCAGGTATCTTTACACACAGCATTTTCCCCCCTGCATGAGGTGCATTTTCTTCTGCACTTCAAAAAAGTAAGATCAGTTATCAAGGGAACTTGTTTTTCTTTCTTGAGACAGTGATTCACAAAGGTATCTGATTAAATTAACCACAAATTTCAGAGCACAGACAGTATCCTGCTTAATCTGTAATTTTCTTATTCATACTGGAGTGATAGGAACACTTTTTCCCTTCCTATTCCTTTGGGCTCTCCTGGTATGGGAGCCACTTCCTGTTGCTGGCTCTGAAAAGACATGTGTCTCATAATGGCAGTGAGAAGAGATCAGTGTTGTACATCGAGTAGGACATTTGCTACTCATAAAATAAAATATGAGAGGGGAAAAGAATATGTCTTGGGTAGAAGCAAATATTTCATATTTTAGCAATCATATTTTCTCAGAAATACTATATATCCAAATATTCAATACATAAACAAATAGCATTATATCTACTTTTCTCCTGACCTCCTCATTTTACTCTATTTTCCTTACCTTGTTTACTTTTTCATTTTAGCCTTGCACTTCACCTTGTCCTCCTGTATTACCCCCTTCTCTCTGAATTTATTAAGTCATCTATCTTTATGAAGTAGGTAGTGCCATCACCACAAATCCTGCAGTTCCTCAGACTGACAGTAAAGTGAGCCTTTTTGAGAAGCCCTAGAATGGCAACTGGTTGCATAAAGTGGATTATGCCTATCTGGAGTACCCTAGAAATTGTTGTATTCCACTTATTACCTGTCTTTGAAATGAAAATATCAAGATTGTTTATCTTTGAAATGTTCCTCTCCAGACTCTGATGTTGAAAACTTAATAGTATCATGAATTCAGTTTAAAACAACAAACTATTTAAGTTACACTTTCTCCAATACTATACCTTGAAAATGTCCTCAATAATGGTATATATCTCAGTAATATTTTTATTACACTAATTTATTGAGGCCAGCCAAAAAATGTATCTGAGCATAGGAGGGGCAGGAAGGCAGGGAAGGGGGAAGCAAGAGTGAGAGTGAGATGTGAGGGCAAAGAGAAAGAGAGAAAGAAAGAGAAAGAGAATACTTATTAAATGAGGTTATGATCTAAAAGACTGCCTGCAGATGGGAGCATTTCAGAAATGTGAGAAATGTGATTTGCTCTTTAGTTTTGTCTTTGTCTTTCTCAAATATATACTGCCTTGGTGAAGGAGTCATCCATTACTTTGATTATCACACTTTATATCCTCTAACATTAAGTCTTAAAGACAGATTTAAGGCTGCACACTTCTTTCTTTCCTCTTAGAAGCACAAGCAAAAGTTGAATCTGTTCCTTACAGATGTCCCTATATTTATACCAGTGGTTCTTATCTAGGAACAAATTGCTCACATGCTCAAGGGGTATTTGGGTAATGCCTACTGGCACTTTTTGTTGCCACAGCTACGTGCAAGGGACTATTTATTACTAGTGGCTAGTTGGTAGAGATGGAGATGCTACTAAACATCATATGATGTGCACTGCAGCCCCCACAACAATGTGTGACCTGGTGCTAATGTCAAAAGTGCTGAGGTGGAACAACCTTGATTTACACTAACTAGATCCCGCGGCAAATGGTGAAGGCAGGAAGTAAAAACCAATTGGGAATTTATTGCAGCCTCAGTCATGTATGCAATTTTTTTCATTTACTTTTCATAAAACTACCATAAAATAAGTATAATTGTTTTTGCTTTATTTCTTTTTCAAAAAAAGAATCTGAGACTTAGAGAAGTTAAGTGACATACTTGAAGTCACTTGACTAAGCAAGTGTGATTCAAAGCCATAATTTTTCTATTTCCCCACCTTGAGAGCAAGGAGACAATTATTCAATTTAAGACTCAGACTAGAGAGACTCAAGGCTGACCTGGTATGTTTTATAATACCATGTGTATGTTCATATTTATGTCAAATAACCCAATGACTCTGCATTTCTAGGGTGGTTTTAACTTTCAGCAATTTGAAGACTTTTACTTGTATTCCACTCTTGTGTTTGAACAAATATGGTCATCCTTGCTTTAAAAAATACTTAGGAAACTTTATTTAGACCTTGAGCTGTGTTGTGTGATATGGTACATAAAGAGGTCTATACCAAGGACAGTGTGCTATTGCTCATGAATTAAGAACCCACAGATGACAGAATTTCCAGAACCGAAAGTTAGTGGACTTTCTTTACCTTATCAAAGAACTGGATCATTTTTCTCTTCGCTATCTTGAAGAAGGAAATAAATCTTTATTTATGAAATAATTTAGTACTTCCTTCCTTGACTATCCCTACAATTAATTATTTTTTCTCTTTATGGTCACAACTTTTATCAAAAGAAAAGAGTGGGGTAAAACCATGTTCATCAAAATCCAGCTTCGTTGGGAAAGTGGCAGTAGGAAGCCATTCCTTCTCATTGACCTAGAATAGAATACTCAGGAGCAGGGTCAGGACATTTATATTTTCCATAAGTTTCACCAAAAGTTTTATTTCAGTAAGCACAGTATTTTAAATTTAGTACTACTTCTTAATTACTTCTGTTGATTAGGTTACCTTGGTGGTCACCTACCTGGTGTTAAACCAACATGGACCCTGATCCCAACTTACATTTGTTGGTCTTAAAGGTTGTTTCACCAAACATTAAAAGTAGACATGGCTGTGAATAGTTTTTAAAATCATTAAGCTATTGCTATAGTAAAATAGCATAAATATTTCATAATAGAGCTTCAAAATTCTGGACCTTCGACCTCTTTGAATTTCAAGTTCTTAATCTGGAAAATGGAGATGGCAGTAAAATCCTCACTTGTTTTGTAAGTTTAATGATAAAATGAGGTAATACATAAAATTACTTAGTAAATAAAAAAATGTAACATATTATCGTGTGTTTTTATTATTGACATTTTGTTATAATCCTTTTTTATTATTTCATTTTATTGTTGTATTGCATCCATCCCCTTTTTGCTCCCCTCTCTCCTCTTCCCCACCCACCCACTTCCCCATGGACATGGGGGACATGTTGCCCATGTCCATGGTTCTTCTATACTAGATCCTTGTCTAAACTGCTCCCCTTCTTTGCTTCTTGCCCCTGCCCACTGAAGGCCTATTCGCTGTATTCATATATCTGGTTCTGTTTGCTTGTTGTTTGTTTTGTTCATTATTGTCCTGTAATGGGTGAGATCAGATGGTATTTGTCCTTCACTGATTGGCTTATTTCTCTAAGCATAATACTTTCTAGTTCCATCCATGTTGTTGCAAAGGGTAGGAGTTCCTTCTTTCTTTCTGCTGTGTAGTATTCCATAGTGTAAATGTACCAAAGTTTTTTGATCCAATCATCTACTGATGGGCACTTGGCTATTGTAAATAGTGTTGCTATGAACATAAGGGTACATAGGTTCTTATGAATTGGTGTTTCAGGATTCGTTGGGTATAGTTCTAGTAGTGGAATTGCTGGATCAAAAGGCAGTTCCATTTTGAGTTTTTTAAAAGAACTACATACTGTTTTCCACAGTGGCTGTGCCAGCCTACATTCCCACCAACAGTGCATGAGGGTTCCCTTTGCCCCACATCCTTCGCCAACACTTATTGTTTGTTGATTTGTTGATGATTGCCGTTTTGACAGATATGAGGTAGTATCTTATTGTGGTTTTAATTTGCATCTCTCTGATGGCTAGTGATGTTGAGCATTCTTTCATATGCCTCTGGACCCTCTGTATGTCTTCCTCAGTGAGTTGTCTGTTCAGGTCTTTTGTCCACTTTTTAATTGGGCTGTCTGTCTCCCTGGTGTTGAGTTGCATTAGTTCTTTATATATTTTAGATATCAAACCCTTGTCTGAGGTATCATTGGCAATTATGTTTTCCCATACAGTTGGTTCACTTTGAATTTTGCTGGTGGTTTCTTTAGCTGAACAGAAACTTTTCAGTTTGACATAGTCCCATGTGTTTATTTGTCCTTTGATTTCCTTTGCCCTTGATGAGGTGTCAGTAAACATATTTCTATGTAGATATCTAAAATTTTACTGCCTATATTTTTCTCCAGGACCTTTATGGAGTCACTGATTATGTTTAAGTCCTTTATACATCTTGAGTTTATTTTGGTGTATGATGTAAGTTGGTGGTCTAGTTTTATTTTTTTGCAGTTCTCTTTCCAGTTCTCCCAACACCATTTGTCGAAGAGACTGTTTTTACTCCATTTTATGTTCCTTGCCCCTTTGTCAAATATTAATTGACCATAGAGTCCTGGGTTTCTTTCTAGGCTCTCTATTCTGTTCCATTGATCTATATGTCTATTCTTATGCCAGTACCAGATAGTTTGTATGACAGTAGCCTCATAGTATTGTTTGATGTCTGGTATTGTGATTCCTCCTACCTTGTTCTTCTTTCTCAAGATTGTGGTGGCTATTCATGGGCATTTTTGGCTCCATATAAAATTTGAAGTATTTTTTCTATTTCTGTGAAGTCTGTCATTGGTATTTTAATTTTGATTGCATTGAATCTATAGATTGCTTTGAGTAGTATGGACATTCTAATAATGTTAATTCTTCCTATCCATGAACATGGTATATACTTCTATTTATTTGTATCTTCCTTAATTTCTTTCTTCAATGTTCTGTAGTTTTCTGAGTACAGGTCTCTTACCTCCTTAGTTAAGTTTATTCCCAGGTACTTTATTTTTCTTGTTGCTATGGTAAATGGGATTTGTTTTCTAGCTCCTTTCTGATGTGTCATTATTGGTATAAAAATGCTTTTGATTTCTGGATATTGACTTTATGTCCACCTATTTTCCAAATTTGCTTATTAGGTTGAGTAAGTTTTTGGTGAAGCCTATTGGGTTTTGTATGTACACTATCATATCATCTGCAAATAATGACAGTTTGACTTCCTCCTTTCCAATTTGGATACCTTTGAGTCCTTTTTCTTCTCTGATGGCTATGGCTAGAACTTCCAAGATGATTTTGAACAGAAGTGGAGAAAGTGGACAGCCTAGTCTCATTCTGATCTTAAGGGGAAAGCTTTCAGTTTTTGTCTGTTAAGTACAATGTTGGCTTCAGGTTTCTCATAGATGGCCTTTACGATGTTGAGGTGTGTTCCCTCTATTCCCATTTTGCTGAGTGTTTTTTATCATAAATGGTTGGTGTACTTTATCAAATGCTTTTTCAGCATCTATAGATATGATTATATGGTTTTTGTCTTTCAATTTGTTGATGTGGTGTATTAACTTTATTGATTTACAAATGTTATGCCATCCTTGCATCCCTGGGATGAAACCCACTTGATCATGGTGTATGATCTTTTTAATGTATTGCTGGATCCAGTTGGCCAATGGTTTGGTGAGAATCTTAGCATCTATGTTCATTAGAGATATTGGCCTATAATTTTCTTTCTTAGTTGTGTCTTGACCTGGTGTTGGGACTAGAATAATATTGACCTCATAGAAAGAGTTTGACAGTCTTCCCTCTCCTTTGATTTTTTTGGAATAGTTTGAGAAGGATAGGAGTTAGTTCTTCTTTAAATGTTTGGTAAAATTCACCTGTGTATCTATCTGGTCCAAGGCTCTTGTGCTTTGGGAGATTTTTGATTACTTCTTCAATTTCACTAGTTGATATTGGCCTATTCAGGCTTTCTGCTTCTTCTGGATTCAGTTTTGGTAGATTACACATTTCCAGAAATTTGTCCACTTTACCCAAGTTGTTATATTTCTTGTCATATAGTTGTTTGTAATAATTTCTTACAATCTTTTGCATTTCTGAAGTATCAGTTGTGATTTCTCCTCTGTCAGTTCTGATTCTGTTTATTTGGGTCCTCTCTCTTTTTCTTGATGAGTCTGGATAAAGGCTTGTCAATTTTGTTTGTTTATTTTTTCAAAGAACCAGCTCCTGGACTTGTTGATTCTTTGAATTGTAGTTTGAGTCTATTAAGTTATTCAGTTCTGCTCTGATTGTGATTATTTTCTTCCTTCTACTTGCTCTGGACTTTGTTTGTTATTGCTCCTCTAGTTCTTGCAGCTTTATAGTTAGACTATTTGTATAAACTTCTTGTGACCTTTTTAGAAAGGCCTGTATTGCTATGAATTTCCCTCTTAGGACTGCCTTTGCTGTGTCACATAGGTTTTGGACTGTTGTGTGTTCATTGTTATTTGTTTCCAGGAACTTTTTGATTTCATCTTTGATCTCATTGTTAACCCATTCATTACTTAAAAGAAAGTTATTCAGTCTCCATGAGTTAGAGTATTTTTGTTTTTTTCCCTTGAGATTGGTTTCTATTTTCAAGCCATTGTGATCTGAGAAGATGCTTGGTATGATTTCAATTTTCCTGTATTTGTGAAGGCTTGTCTTGTGACCTACCATGTGGTCTATCTTAGAAAATGTTCCATGTGCATTTGAAAAGAATGTGTATTTTGCTTCTTTGGGGTAAAAGACTCTGTATACATCAGTTAGGTCCATTTCCTCTAGAGTGTTGTACAATGCCACAACATCTTTAGTGATTTTTTTGTTTGGAAGATCTGCCCATTGTTGATAGTGGGGTATTAAAATCCCCTACTATTAGTGTGTTGCTGTCTATATCTTTCTTGAAGTCCTTCAAGATTTTCCTTATATATTTCAGAGCTCCTACATTGGGTGCATATACGTTTACCAGAGTTATTTCTTCTTGATGGATTGTTCCCTTAAGTATTATGAAATGTCCTTCTTTATCTCTTTTTATTGCCTTCATTGTAAAATCCATTTTGTCTGAAATAAGTATTGCTACTTCAGCCTTTTTTTCATGTCCATTTGCTTGTTATATATTTTTCCATCCCTTCACTCTCAATCTGTGTCGATCTTTTGTTCTGAGGTGGGTCTCTTGAAGACAGCATATATGTGGGTCATGTTTTCTTATGCATTTGACTACCCTATGTCTTTTGATTGGTGCATTTAATCCATTTACATTTAAGGTTTTTCTTGATTGGTACTTATTTATTGCCATTTTCCCACTTTGTACCTATGTTCCTCTTTGTCTCTTTCTGTTTCTTCATTTTTTTTTTTTTTTTTTTTTAAAGCAAAGGCTTTAGCATTCCTTGCAATGCTGGTTTGGTAGAGATGTATTATTTTAGTCTTCTTTTGTCTAAGAAACTCCTTATTTATCTTTCCATTTGAATGAGAGCCTTGCTTGGTAGCATATTCTTGGTTGCAGGACCTTGTTTCCCATTACTTGGAATACTTTTTGCCATTCTGTTCTGGCTTTTATTGTTTCTGTTGAATAATCATTTGATAGACTTATTGGGGACCCCTTATATATTATTTGATGTTTATCTCTTGATGCTTTTAAGATTCTCTCTTTGTCTTTGAAATTTGCCATTTTAATTATAATGTGCCTTGGAGTTGGTTGGGTTGATCTTCTGTTTGGGTTGATCTTCATTGGGACCCTCTGAGCTGCCTGAACTTGAGTAATGTTTTCACTCATCATGTTAGGAAATTTTCTCTCATTACTTTTTTGAACAGGTTTTCCATTCCTTGTTTCTCTTCTCCTGCTGGTATCCCAATGATATGGATGTTATTACATTTCATGTTGTTCTGCAGCTCTCTTAAAACCTCTTCATTCTTATTCAACCTTTTTTCATTCTCTTGTACTGTCTTGGAATATATTTCTACATTGTCCTCCAGCTCTCTGATATGATCCTCTGCTTCCTCTAGCCTACTGTTGATTCCTTCTACTGTATTCTTCAATTCAGAAATTGTATTCTTCATTTCCTCCTGGCTCTTATTGGTACTTTCTAAGTCATTTTTGATGCTGGTGTAGCTCTCAGTAAGTTCCTTGTAACTTCCCTGGAATTCTTTGTAGTTCCCCGGGAGTTGTTTATAGTTTTCTTTGAGATGACTGTGCTCATTGAGCTTCTCTATCATCATTCTTTTGAGTTCCATATCTGATAGTTTGTTTGCCTCTGTTTCATTTAGTGATCTTTCTGGGGATTCTTCCTTTCCTTTTGGTGATGGACTGATTCTTTTTACCTCATTTTGGGTGTCTGTTGTTGTTTGTTTTTTCCCTTGGATTAATCTGCTTTAATTCCCTGCCTTTGTGAAATACCCTCTGTGTTAGGAGATTTGTGTAGTTCAGTGTTGTAGTCTCCTAGATTTTCTCCATTTGTTGCTGTTGGGGTAGTCTGTATGTCATTAACTTGGGCTGCCTTGTTGTATTTTGGATTGGTTGTGTATGTTGCTCCTTTCCTTCCAGTTGGCTGATTGAAAGACACTCCTTCTATCCTTTCTCATACACTGTTTTTGAGCTGCTCCTCAAACAGAACCACCAGTCCAGGCAAAATAACCAGACTTTCAGAGATATCTTTCTCTCTTAACCCCTTTTTAACTGCCTATGAATATAACTATATACCCATACCCTCCAAGGTAACCCCCACTTTTAATTATATCCTCAGCTGCAACTGAGCCTGTCTTAATAGGAATATAGATATATTAAAACTGTTGTACAAAGGGAAAAATGATTAAGTTGACTAAAGTATAGATGATTCTGAAGGGTGCTGAGGAGTAGCAAAGATAGCAGGGATATGAGAGAGAAAACCAACTTATCTATCCTATAGAATGAGGAGAGGGAGAATCAGAAAGTCTCAAGTACAAGTGAACAGTATAAGCCTATATATATAGTTGCTGCATCTGCCTCCCTGTTCACCCTTAATGATCCCTGATTGGTCCAGGTGGAGCCAGGACCTGTGTGCTTTTAGCAAGGGAAAAAAAAAAAAAGGAAGGAAGGAAGAAAGAAAGGGTTTAGGTGGCTTGGGAGGGGAGGAAT
This sequence comes from Noctilio leporinus, assembly GCA_004026585.1. Taxonomy (NCBI): domain Eukaryota; kingdom Metazoa; phylum Chordata; class Mammalia; order Chiroptera; family Noctilionidae; genus Noctilio; species Noctilio leporinus. The sequence continues at coordinate 22,952 of PVIW01012510.1, forward strand.
ACTTAGATTGAGGACTGGGAATGAGTTGTATCAGGAGAGTGAGTAGATTTTAAATCAAGAGTAGGAGGAGAGTCTTGGGTACTTAGGTGGATTGAGATGGGAGAGGAGTAAAAATATGTGAGTTGGGATACACTATGGTATAAACAGTATTTACTTAAAATGCACTAATTGTAAGGGTTGCAAGTAACTTTTGAAAAGGATATGTTAGGGATTAATAGTTCATGTAGCTCGGTATAATTTAGGTGCTTGAGATTAGCAGAGATCCATTTCCTGAGTCTGCCTCTTTTTCTTGGTCAGGTCTCTGCAGTCTACAGTCTATCTGTGTGATCTGGGAGTGGCAGGGCCTATGGCTTTCACAGTCAGAGCTGATTCTGAGTGTCAGCCCCCAGGTAGGCTGGGCATCCAGTAGCCTAGCTGGGTTTCAGTGCTGCTGGTGTTTTTGGGCCCTCCCTTCTCTCACTGGTTCTGTGTGAAGACCTGCAGGATGCTTCTTTGGTGTCTATGGCTGCTCCTCCCCCTCTAGCTCCTGGAGGAAGTTCCTGCCTGCAACAGGCACCTGGCTCCAATGTGAGGTGGCTTGCAACCTCACTGGCTCCTGTGATGGCTGGCTCTACCTCAACAGCTCCCGGAGGAGGTAGCCCCTGTCTGCTAATAGTACCTGGCTCCCCGGGTGAAAGCTTACCCTCCAAACAGTCCAGCTCTTTGAGGAGTTTTTCATCGCTGTCTCTGTGATGTATGCCTGGCTCCCCAGAGGGTCTGCAGTGCAGCCTGCCAGCTAATGCTAATCCTCCCCCTCCAGCTTCTCGAGGAGGCCTTTGTTGCCTGCAATGGGTGCACCAGTTGCCCAGCTGCAAGTTCCTGGTGTGCAGTTTGGAGTTTCTGTGAGAGCCTATGTTGGTGTAGGTGTGCAGGGCTGGGCCCTTCCCCTCACAGGGGCTTCAATCCGCCCTCTCCCTAGGTGGCTCAGCAACATTCTTTTCGGCCCTCTCGCTGCCTCGGCCAGTGCACTTCCCTGCTCTCCAAGGGTCTCTCTTCCTCCACCTCTGGCCCAGTGAGGAGCTTCCTCTCTCTCAGTTACTGGAGCGAGGCTCTCACACAGTCCCTCCCCTGCAGGAGTTCAATTCCTCATTCCCTTCAGCCATTTGCCCTCACTGCCCACACTTCACTGCTCAGATTTCTAGTCTCCAGGGAGCCTGGAGCTGGCTTCAGTTAAAGACATTCCTCTGGGTAGAGCCACCGCTGCCTAGAGCCAACCTCAGCCTGCTGGACGGTTTGGAACTATCTCACCTGTTCTCCTGTAGGTCTCTGCTGCCCCTGGGCTGTGCTCCCCTGAGTCCAGATGCTGACCGCTCCAATTCTTAGGGACCTGCAGACATCAGGTGCTCCCTATCCTATCCTTCAGCTGCTCTGGCACTCAAGAACACCATCAGCACTGCTCTCTACTCTGTCACCATCTTTCCTTCTATATTTCTTATTTTTGACAACAGCATTCTTTGAACTTGACCTTTGGTTTTAGAGAGCCATTCTAAATCTACATATTTTTCAGACAAAATCCATTACTTGATACAGGAACCTTTCAATAACAGAGACTTCAGACTGAGTACTTAGGTCTAATCAAGCCAATAAACGTGTTGTTTAAATACTCTTAAAAAAATTAGTTGCCAATACTTAAAAATCAAGAGATTCTCACAAGAATTTGGAAATCCAATTTATGTTGAGAGACGAGAACACTTAACCCAGGGTAACTATCATCTCCAGCTGAGTAACCTCTTCTGGGCCCTGTAGACATTCACTCCTATTCCACAACTGAGATTCTCAAAGGGTGATCCAGGACCAATAGAGTTTGTATCATCTGGAAGTTTGTTAGAAATGTAAATTTTAGGGCCTTCCTCCAGACCTGCCAAACCAGAAACCCTGGTACTATGGCCCAGCAAACTATCTCAGGAAGCTTTCTCAGGGATTCCATGCACTGTGGAGTTTGAGAAACACTGCTCTGCAGCATGCCAATGAAATGGTTGGATGACTTCTTCCTGAGCTTGTCTAGTGTTGGGTAACTCACTTATGCTTCTAATTGGCATAGAGTTCTTCCTCTCATTTTCACTAATGTTGGCTTTCCCTTTCTTGCTCTTTTAGGACCTGAGATAACTAAGAAAAACACTATCCTTACAGTCCTTAGCATTGTCAACAAATATAAGCAATCTGTGGTGACAGGCTTTCCTGACCTCAAGCTGATGGAGCCCTTGTCACTCTCTGAAGCCATCCTTGTCTTGGTGCTGTCTGTTAAGCATATCCTTAATAAACCTCAATTCCCCTGCTTTTGAAACTCAACATATGTAAGCAGCCCCAAAAGGAATACAAATCTGGCCTTCATTTTGATGTTTTTAGCATTGATTAAATCATTTCTGATCTGTTTTATTGTTTTGTACTAGAGTGTGGAAATTTCCAGAGATTACTCTCCATTGGCGTTTTCTTCTTGAGGGAAAATTCATAGCATGAATAACTGTTACAATAAAAAAAATAATATTCATAAGAGATTTGTAAGTTAAATTTTCTTTCCAATTTTTGTTTAATACATTGTGTCACTTTGCAAGGTAATTTTGTGAACCTATCAATTTGTTTCTGGTTTGATATCAGTGTTTGTTTATGTAGTTTTCAGAAGTGGATAATTCTGTTGCCAGTTAATGTTGATGGTTTTGAATTAGAGAAAAGAATTTTGAATTTCTTAAAAATAAAAGTTTTTGCTTTTTAGTTGTATTTTATTATAGTTAAGTGCTTTCCAAATATTCACTGATTTTATTAAATATTTAAACTGGGTAACAAAATCACAGGCTATCAGAGAAGCAAGCCTTAAACATAAATTTTTATTTATAGGAAATTCCTTTACTCTTGAACAGGGGGTCAATTGAAAATACATTAAAAAATCTTCAAGTAATTAACTAAATATATATTTCTTTGTGAAGGCAAGAATTTTGGGCTAAAGGAGCGGCTCAAAGAACTTTAACAAGGATATTATCTATCAAATAGGAAGTCCTGATTTCTGATCATACAGATTGGCTGAAGAATTACTTAGGGACCTTATTAAAATGTTAATTCATTAGCTCTGTGATGTAGACTGGGAAGATGTATTTTACAAAGGTGATTTTTAACATGTAGCTGGGTTTGGGACCCAATATGCTAAGTTACACATCATCTTTATAAAGATCCAGAAGAAACAATTTCTCATCCATAGGACATAGAAAATGATATGCCTTTCAAAAGCATGTACTATTTGATCTTGTGGATATTAGAAATCTTATAAATGATTGTTTATCACTTTTTGATTTTGACTGTTAATAAACTCAGAGTTAATTTCAATGCCCATTAGTTTTTGTTGAATATGTTGTAGAGTATGTTTTATATTCTCTCTCTCTCTCTCTCTCTCTCTCTCTCTCTCTTGCTTTCTTTTTCTCTCTTCATGTAAATATATATATTGTCAGGTTCCCCCTGGGAAGGTGTCAGGGCATGGAGCCCCATGCAGGCCAGACCAGAAAGCTGGGAAAGCTAGGTGCATACAGACCTCAGTACTGTAGCCAGCCAGCCCTGGTTGAAATCTGGCCTTGAGAACATTCCACAAGTCCTTGGAAGCCTGTGCCCATGACCTAAACTTTCTGGACTAATTATTGTACCCGCAGCAAATGTTAAACCTTCATCCACATATAATCTTATTCTCTGTAAAATTGTATGGACTACATGGAGTTCTTGGCATCACTTTATCTAAACTTAACAACTTCTTTTCTTTTTAATATTCTTCTGTGGTAATGATTTATGGTATGTATGTGCATCCCCAACCTAGTGTAATCAATACCTATAGTTGGAGACAGGCAATCCAAGGCTTTTGTCTCCCCCAGCACAAGCTACCTGGGAAGCGTTCATTTCATCCATGGCACCAAGAGATTTATGCGGGTTGGGGGTCCCCCACAACATATAATCTTAGCATCCTTGACATTCTTCTTCTTCTTTTTTTTTTTTTTGACGTTCTTTTTACTCAGATGTTTCTCTTCATTTAATTTATACTTTATGGTATTTAAAATTTTTTTGAAGTCATAATAAATCACTTTTAGTATAAGGCACAGTATAAATAAGTGTAATAACTATAGCCCAAAGGCTGTCATATAGGTCATGAATGGAACTGTTTTAGGGAGAATTACTTAGTAGCCCTGAATTAACTGCTACTGCACTGAGTACTCTATTGTCCATATGCAGTGCTTCTATGATAATAAACCAAATTAGAAAAAAGTACCATGGTCCTACAGTATATAAAATTATACATTCTACATTCCTCTTTAGGGGTTCTGTAGTACACATTACCGAAAGGAACTGCAATAGACATTTTAATTTTTATTAATAGTTCCACCCACATTTTCTAATCTTTTTAAAAAACCAAACACTCCCTCTCTTCCCCAGAACACAGCCCAGCACAGTATTTTATTTGGAAAATGCTGTATTATTGCTGTATTTCAAGGTGTTGAATGTTGATATCAATGAAACTAAGAAAGCTATTGTGTTGTTGAGCAGAACTGATCAGGCATAGCTAGTAGGTAAAACTTAGCTATGCAAGTAAACTTCAGGAAAAGTGTGCTGGTCAATTGGCACTTATGAAGAAACAGATACAAAACAGAAGGAAAGGACTAGTGTATATCTGTATTCTTGAAACTGCAGAAAGAAAAGCAGTAAAAGTACATATTTGAAGTACAGCCATGTAAAGCTGAGAGCCTAGCTAATTGAAACTAAGGTTCCATCTTCCAGGTGCTCATGGCACTATGCTAAGATGTTATACAAACAAAGTAGTTATCTGAATTCAATCAACCTCCAGTGGTGGTGGTGGTGAGGAATAGAATGTGGAGGGGTGTCTGAGAAGATATTTGGGTGAGTTTCTGACTCAGAGGATTAAATTATGAAGGGAATAATTTGTAGGTGTATTAAAGAATTCAACTTGTTTTGAAGGTATGAAATTTCCCTAGGTTTTGTAGACAAGTTGTACCTCCTGACAAATTTCATCAGAGCATAAGAAAAGGTGTAAAGTAAACATTTCATGTATTCATAATACCTCTCTTCTTCTATCATTTGGGGGAATGGGGAACTGTGAAAAATATTCTATTATAGGGGCACTTTGCTCCATTAAAGGAAATGTTTTATGTTATATTCTACTATTTGGTTACTTTGTAACTCCAACTCACAGTCTACTTTAACTTGTGGTAAATATTACCCTTATCTTTGAACAAACAAAACTTAAGGATAGGAGGTGAAAAACCAATTTAATGTAATTAAATTTAGAAATACCTAAATTATCCATGTAAAAAAATAGTGAGCCCACCACCTAAAACATTTATGGCGGACCTAAAGAGAGATGGGCATGCATTTAGAAGACTCAATACAGTGCATGGGAAACTATTAATGGCAGAACTCTATATTTATTGTAAGACAGTGCTATACTCTTATTAATGAGAACATGACCAGTCAATGCAAATTTTGTGGTCCAAAGGAATGAGTGGGCTGAAACAGTTTTAGTAATCACTTGCAAGACAACTTAAAGCAGTAACATCTCAGGAAAGTCAGTTTCATGATTTCTGTTTGATCATTAAGTTGGTCAATTAAACCAGCAATTTTCAACCTTTCTCATCCATAGTACACCAAAAATATATTTTTTTGCCAAATGCAACAAAATAGGGTGTAATTCTGATTTATTCACACTGGATAGCTGTTGCGTTAGCTGTTGTCATTTTTAATTTGACAATCTAGGGGAAAAGAGGTCAGCTACTCTAACTAAACAGATAAAAATATTCTGTTAGATCAAATAAAATATTTTGATGCCCTTTTTTGTTCTTTTTTTGTGAGAACATTTAACTTCACTCTCGGCAAATTTCAATTATACAAAACTGTTATCGACATAATATATCATGTTATACATTAGATACTCAGAATTAAAATTATTCATATTATAACTTCTTCCTATTTCCCTCATCTTCCAGACCCTGATACTTAGAAAGCATTTATTCTATTCTCTGTTTCTATGAGTTGAACTGTTTTTGTTTTTTTTTGTTTCGTTTTGTATTTTAAATTTCATATAAAAATGTACAAGAGATACAATGAGATATTTGTCTTTTCCTCTTTGGCTTATTTCACTTAGCATAATGCCTTCTAGGCTTATCATGTTGTCACAAATGATAGGATTTCTTTATTTTTTTCTTTCATTATGTATATGTGGAATAACATTCCATTATATATTACATATATATTATTCCATTATGTATATTACACATATAATATTCCATTATGTATATTATATAATATTCTATTATGTAGATAGATAATAAATAGTGTTCAAATTTTCTTTATTCATTAACTTATTGAAGGACACTTAAGTTATTTTTGAACTTGGGTGTTCTGAATACTGTTTCCGTGAACTTGGGAGTATTAATACCTTTTAGAGGTAATGACTTCATTTCCTTTGGATATATATCTGAAAGTAGGGTTCCTAGATCATACAGTAGTTCTATTTTTTTTTTTTTTTAATTTTATTATTGTTGTATTACATCCATCCCCTTTTTGCTCCCCTCTGTCCCCCCACCCACCCACCCATTCCCCCCAAAGTCAATCCCACCTGTTGTCCATGTCCATGGTTCCTTTATACTAGGTTCTTGTCTAAGCTGCTCCCCATCTTTGCCTCTACCTCTCCCTCCCCCCTACAGTAGTTCTATTTTTAATTTCTTCAGGGAACTCCATATTGTTTTTCATAGTGGTTGTACCAGTTTATATTCCCATCGAGTGTACAAACACTTTCCTTTATATTATTGTCAGAATTGTTCTCCATTATCTTTTTGATACTAGTTTTCTTATCAGGTGTGAAGAGATATCTTATTGTGGTGTGATTTGCATTTCCCTCATTATTAGTGGTAATGAGCTCCTTTTCCTGCATGTTGTTCATTTGTGTATTTTTTTAAAGCCTAGTCAAGTCCTGTGCCCATTATTTAATTGATTAATTGTTTTTGTGCTATTGGGTTGTATGAGTTCCTTATATAGTTTAGATTAAACTCAAAAAAGGGTATGTGGTTTACTAATATTTTCTACCATTCTGTAGGTTGCCTTTTTATTTTGTTGATGGTTTTTATTGCTCTGCTAAAGCTTTTTTGTTTGTTGTAGCCTCATTTGTTTATTTTTGCTTATGTTGCCTATGCTTTTGATGTCAAATAATTGCTAAGACTAATGTCAAGTAGCTTACCCACGGTGATTTCCTCTAAGAGTTCTACATTTCAGGTCATATGTTAAAGTCTCTAATTCATTTTGAGTTGATTTTAATATAAGGCATAAGATAATGGTCCCATTTCATTTTTTTGCACATGGCTGTTAAGTTTTATTAATACCATTTATTGAAGATACTATCTCTTCTCAATTGTATATTATTTGTTCCTTTGTCAACAATTAATTGAAAATATATTCATGTTTATTTTTAGTCTCACTATTCTGATCTACTGATCTACATATCTGCCAATATCATAGTATTTTGATTGCTATCTCTTTGTTATAGTTTGAAATCAGGAGGTGGGATGACTCCAGCTTTGTTGTTTTTCCTCAAGTTGCTTTGCCTATTTTACAACCTTTTGTGGTTCTACGCAAATTTAAGTACTATTTTTTATTTCTGTGAAAAATGCTATTAGAGTTTTTATAATATTGCATTGAATCTATAGATTGCTTTGGGTAACATGGGCATTTTAACAATACTGATTCTTTGAATCCATGAACATAGAGGTTTTCCATCTATATGTGTTCTTTTTTATTTTTATTAATTTTTATTATTTATTTATTTTAAAAATATATTTTATTTATTATTTTTCAGAGAGAGGGGAAGGCAGAAAGGCAAAGAGGAAGAGAAATATCAATGTATGGTTGCCTTTCACCTGTCTCCAGCTACAGAGCTGACTGGAGACCTGGTTTGCAACCTGGTTATGTTGCCCTGGCTGGGAATTGAACCAGCGACCTTTGGGTTCGCAGGCTGGCATATATGTGTTCTTTTTTTAAAAATATTTTATTTATTATCAGTAAACATATTTTTGCATAGGATATCCAAAAGTTTACTGCCTATATTTTTCTCCAGGACTTTTATGGTGGCACTGCTTATGTTTAAATGCTTTATCCATCTTGAGTTTATTTTGGTGTATGGTGTAAGTTGGTGGTCTAGTTTTATCTTTTTGCATGTTGCTGTCCAATTCTCCCAACACCATTTGTTGAAGAGACTGTTTTTACTCCGTTTGATGTTCCTTCCCCCTTTGTCAAATATTAGTTGACCATAGATTCCTGGGTTAATTTCTGGGCTCTCTATTCTGTTCCATTGATCTATATGTCTATTCTTATGCCAGTACCAGGCTGTTTTGATGACAGTAGCCTTGTAGTATTGTTTGAAGTCTGGTATTGTGATTCCTCCTACCTTGTTCTTCTTTCTCAAGATTGTGGTGGCTATTCGTGGGCGGTTTTGGCTCCATATAAATTTTTGAAGTATTTTTTCTATTTCTGTGAAGTCTGTCTTTGGTATTTTAATTGGGATTGCATTGCTTCACCAAGGGCAAAGGAAATCAAAGAACGGATCAACAAATGGGACTATATCAAATTGAAAAGTTTCTGTTCAGCTCAAGAAAATATCAGCAAAATTCAAAGGGAACCAACTGTATGGGAAAACATAATTGCCAATGATACCTCAGACAAGGGTCTGATCTCCAAAATATATAAAGAACTAATGCAACTCAACACCAGGAAGACAGACAGCCCAATTAAAAAATGGGCAAAGGACCTGAACAGACAACTCACTGAGGAAGATATACAAAGGGCCCAGAGGCATATGA